>WBNM01027874.1:31391-132237 GCA_013399055.1 Ramphastos sulfuratus | reverse complement strand
TCCATTCCCTTCAGCATCTGTGTGGCTCTGTGCTGGACTTTCAAGCAGTGATATGTCCCTCTTCAACTGGGGGGCCCAGAACTGAACACAGTACTCCAGACGTGGCCTCACCAGGGCAGAGTAGAGAGACAGGAGAACCTCTCTTGACCTACTAGGCACAGCCCTTCTAATACACTCCAGAATGGCATTGCCCTTCCTGGCCACAGCTGCACATTGCTGGCTCACCATGATCTGTTTCAGTTCCAGAGGGCATCAAAGAGTGAACAAATGGGGCTGGAAGCAAAGAAACCTCTGGAAACAAACCTCTCCATCAGCTTTTCTGAACCATGTCCCAGAGCACTCACTGAGGATGAAGAGAAGGCTTCGAGGAGACCTTATAGTAGCCTTCCAGTATCTGAAGGGGGCCTACAGGAAGGCTGGGGAGGGATTATTTACAAGGTCTTGTAATGACAGGACAAGGGGCAATGGGTTTAAACTGGCAGAGGGGAGTTTTAAATTGGATGTTAGGAGGAAGTTCTTTCCAGTGAGGGTGGTGAGACACTGGCACAGGTTGCCCAGGGAGGTTGTGGCTGCTCCCTGCCTGGAGGTGTTCAAGGCCAGGTTGGATGAGGCCTTGAGTGAGCTGTACTAGTGGGAGGTGTCCCTGCCTATGGCAGGGGGTTGGAACTAGATGATCTTTGAGGTCCCTTCCAACCTTACCATTCCATGATTCTATAATTCTCTCATAAAGCTGGGGGGAGCTGAGCAAGCAGGGGAACAGATGAGACTCTGTAGGCACAGGGGTGCAGAGCAGAGGAATGGGGAAGAACCTCCTGAAGGTGAAAGGTGACGAAAGCAAGAGAGCCAGAGTGAAACCCAGGGGGTCTTATTAGTGTGGTTGGAGTCCAAGTAATTTCAAATATTCTAAACAGAGGTCCCACGAGCAGAGATCCAAAGGGAACCGAATTCCTTTGGCATTTGCAATATCAGGCTGGCTTGAAGTAGCTGCTCTTGTGCAATGCTCTGCTCAGCACTTACAGAGCAGATGTTGCTCCTTTTGTAACTGCTGCTCCAAGTGAACCAGTTTTTTGCTGTGAGGGACGGTCCAACTGCCTGTGTAAAGCAGGGACTTGTGTTACAGAAAGGTTTTACAGTGATAGAAGTCGAGGTCAGAAGTGCTGAGAGTGCTGGAGAATCAGTCACTTGCTGTTGCTGGTGAAGCTGTGTCCTTAAAGGGTGTGAGGCCAGTGTGAACCTTAAACATTAAAAAAAAAGTTAAGTAAACAGTAAAAAGTTGCAAGGTGCAAGATAAGGACCACCCTGCTGTTTTCCCTGGCTCTTGCTGTGACACAGCTCTAATCCCTAAAAGTGGAAATCATATCTGATGGGCTACAATAATCTTATTTTTTTCTGGGCATAGAACTCCTCTATGTCAGGCTCCCCTAGGCAAGGAGGAATACCTGCCAAGAAAGCAGTGCACTCCGAGATGTGCCAGCAAACCCATCCGGCTCCAAAGTGACAAGTGTGGTGCTGATGGGACGTGTTCTGGCATGGCATCCCAGTTAAGTGTAAGTGGAAGCACTCATGGCCCTGACTGATGACCAGCACAGAAAAACCACTGAGCAGCCTGCATTGTAGCTGGTATAATTTCATGCTTAGTTGCCAGTGAAACATCAACTCTTTATCTAAAAACAAGGTTGAAAAGTGACTTCTGAGAGCATGCTTTCTTCCTGTCTGAGCAGAGAGTGTGTGAAGAAGATCAGTGGCTTGGATTTTGTTTTCTTTGTAGCCCACATAACGTCACCCAGTTGTCTTTGTGTGTGCCTCTCTTTGTGTGCCAGGACAAAAAAGCCATGTCCAGTTTTGGGTTGGTGCCAGTTTTATCAATATGATGATTATATGCAGAAGAAAGGAGCTGCAGTAGTTCTTGTGGTGCCTCAATGGTAAAGAATAGCAAAAATGTGTCTGTTTCTTCATATTCTGGTTTGTCTGCCCTGACTGCCACCCATTGGAAAGCAGCAGCCCTTGTCGTGTAGCTGTGTGTGCTCATGCACTCTGTGCTTAGCCAAAGGAAATGTTGACATCCTTGTGTGTGCTGGTGTGGAACAGAATCACTATAAAATATTCCACACGCTGTCCCTGAGCGTTGCCACTTGGACGATGCTCTCACAGGTTTGGGGTTTGTTATTTCAAACTCCTCAAGTGTTTGGTAGAGTTGCTGCAGCCCTTTCTAAATCAGCTTTTGGGAACAGAAGTGTAGCTATAACTTTGGAACTTGGAAATATCCCTACAGACTCAGTCCTGCATCTCACACCAGACAATAATGAGCACTGAAAGCTAAACTGAGCCCATTGATATGTTGATGATCAGTACTTTTTTCTTTCTGATTAACATTCAACCTGTGTCTTCTATAACGTTTCAAACAAACCATGGGATTGTCCATTCTTCCCAGATCCAGTTGCCTGATGGATTTGAGCCCATCCTGCCAGTGAAGTTGCTAGCACTGCATCCTGTTAGGGCAGTACCTACTTTGGCCCATGGTGCTGTAGTATTATATATATAATCCAATTTGGGTTGTTGTTTTTCATTCCCTAAGAGTGGTCCTGGTGACAGAGGTGGAGCACAGAAGGTTCCTGCTCTGTTTGATCCATTGTGACTTGGAGTCTGTAATCCTATGAGGGTTGCTCTGTGCCTGTTGGGAGTCTGCATGTTGTGCAGAAAGGGCAGAGGCTGTCTGCTGCAGCCTTTGCCTTGGAAAGCTCACATGCCAAGAGAGGCACAGAAAGTGGCAGGACATGACACAGCACCGTGAGCAGCATTAAGTGGACAAGAGTAGTAGGTGCAGTTATTTTTAATGCGGTCTTTGAACTGAATTCAGTTTACATGAGCAACTTGATAAAGAGAACTTCTTGTCTGCCCCATTTGCCTTGTCACTTCCCATGTCTGCTGCTGTGGAATGGCCAAGGGATCAGGGATGGGCTCCGTGTTGGAAGTCTACTGGAGGTGAGCCCAGGCTCACTGGGTACCCCAGCCACAAAAAGAGCAGGTGATGGACCATCAGGCTCTCAGAGATGGAGGATAAACTCTTCTGTGGCTCTTCCACATAGGAAGGTCTTTGAGTTCTCATAGGATTAGGGAGGCTGACACCTTCTGCCTCATGCCTTTGCTGTAAATTGCCACCTTTTGGCAGCTGTCTTTTAGTTTTTGAGAGTGGGGACTCAAATGTCGTGGTTAACCAGACCAGGATGACAAATCTCCTGGGCATAAGGCACAGCAGATGCCACAGCAGATGTCACAGCAACCTCCTGAAAGGGCAGGAGGAAGGATCCATGTCAGATGGCCAAGCACACCTTCCCTCCTGCTCCCTGCCGCTTTGGTTGAAAGTCACAGCTGAGAGGTCTGCTTGTCTTGCCAGGACGGGCTGGGAAACTCTTTGCCATGGTCAGTGGAAGCAGGAAATTCATGAGATCACAGGATCACAGGATGTTAGGGCTTGGAAGGGACCCAAAGAGATCATTGAGTCTAAGCCCCCTGCCAGAGCAGAACCATACAATCTAGCTCAAGTCACAGAGGAACACATGCAGATGGGCCTTGACAGTCTCCAGAGAAGGAGACTCCATAACCTCCCTGGGGAGACCTGAAGGGGAATGAACACAGCAGGGCGTGCAGAGAGTGTTGGGGCACAGTCATCTGCAGGGTGTACATTTCAAAACAGCTTTGTCTGGTGGCTAAATCCCTGCTTGGCCAAACCACAGCAAGTTTTAACAGTCATAATTTGGAGAGATCAGAGATCACTTAGTCTTCTCTTTTGGGGAAAAGCTGGAATGATTAGGGATTTGCATGTGTGGGATGGATGGATGGACGGACCTCTGCTCCCTGAAAGATGCACTGCAGTCAGCAGCAGAGAGGTGCTCACCCAACAGTTCTCCCTGGGAGCTATTGGGAACTGGAGCCAGCAGGAGGAGCAGGAAAAAGAGGAGGGTGAGGGATGAAACAACATGTGAGGCTCATCCAGGCTTCATTTCTCGCTCTGCAATGAAGATGACCTTACTGGCTTGATTGATTCAGGTCTGCTGCAAATCTCCTCCACTCAGCGAGCTGCTGGAGGAAGCTGCTGGCAGTGTCTCCAGGTAACAGTAATAAAACCACAAGTGATTGCAATATTATTTCATTTATAACTGAACAAAATACCTAGGGACTGGCTGCAACAGAGTGGTTGCATGAAAGCAGCTCTAACTTTGTGGGGGAAGAGTAAAGAGAGGGGAGTGTCTCAGGCTTCCCAACTCTCTCCATAGGCATAGTACAGGATGTGACCTTTTTTTCTTTTTTGTTTAAAAAGGAATAAAAGAAAGACATTTCTAGGAAATGCAAGATGAAGTGGTCTTTGTTGGGACTGGCCTCACAATCCCCTCTCAAGCAAACACTTTATCATGCCAGTTAGGCTGTGATGGGTGATGTATTACAGTAGCAGGCTTGTTACTTGGTGTAGCTGCTGCTGCCTTTATAGCCAGAGAAAAAACAGGCAGAGAGCTTGCTTGAGACAGTTTAATGCTAAATTTGCTGTTAAAGCCCTTTCAGGGGGAAATCCTAGTGGCAGAAGGCTTTTGCATTTATTAATTGGTCTAATTTTTCTACCTAGTGAAAGATGTCTTAAATCATTCTGAAAGTAAAGAATCAGGCCCAGGTAAATGTATGTTTAATGAGGTAACATTCTAACAAAAGAAAATGTTTCAGCTATGCAGAAATGGCTTAGAAATGGCTTTTGCAGCCATAAAATGAAGTTGTTTGTTGGATTTTTTTTTTTTTCTTCCCTGCTATTTACATTCTTTCCCCCCACCCTAGCAAAACCTTGCTGAACGTGTCTGGACAATGAATTTTCTTCTGCAGGGTTGAACACAGTCTTGAAGTTTATACATGTTCTTTAAGGTGTTTGCACTCAGATAAAGCTCTTTTATACACATTTCCTGCATTATAGCAACTGTTTAAGGAAGACTTAAGCAAGGCTCTAACTTATGTTGAGCTGCTTGATCTAGTGTGAGTTGTCCCTCCCATGGAGGGGGTAGTTGGAACTGGATGATCTTTGAGGTCCTTTCCAACCCTGACAATTCTGTGATTCCTTCTTAAAGCATCAGTGTCACTTAAAGCCCTTAACACCTTCCTCAGGATTGCTGCCAATCCCTGCCCTGGCCTGGTGCATGAAGTAGCTGTGTGCTCAGTGGATGTAGCCAGGCAGTTCTTGCTGTTGAGTTTGGGATCTGATCAAGATCATATCCTATATATCATATTTATTTGCAAGGTTTTGTAACGACAGGATGAGGAGTAATGAGTTTAAACTGGCAGAGGGGAGAGTTAAACTAGATGTTAGGAAGAAGTTCTTTCCAGTGAGGGTGGTGAGACACTGGCACAGGTTGCCCAGGGAGGTTGTGGCTGCTCCCTCCCTGGAGGTGTTCAAGGCCAGGTTGGATGAGGCCTTTAGTGACCTGTTCTAGTGGGAGGGGTCCCTGCCCATGTCAGGGGGTTGGAACTAGATGATCTTTGAGGTCCTTTCCAACCTTACCATTCTATGATTTATGTCCTCCCCAATCTGCTTATATGACTTCTTTGCTACAGCAAAGGCCTCCAGTTTGTAAGTCACTGAAGAACCTTCTCAGTGGAGAACTTCTTCCAAGTACTACTCAACACAAGACCTCGTGTCCACAGCTATGTGTCCACTTACTGGCCCAAGTCGCTGCTCTTTGTCCATTTAGTTGCCTTTTTCTTTTTAATCTTCCTTTTCCCCTCTTCTTTTTTTTTTTTCTTTTACAGATAGATTTTGGCCAGTGCTTTTAAAGTTAGCCAGACTTCCATCTTAACCAGATGAGGCTAACCACTGGAGCTGTTTTGCTTTTAATGCTATTCAGGATGTGTCTGTCTCTTTTTCAATCCTTTCTTTTTTTTTTTTTTTTTCCTTCTTCAGTCAACTCTACAAAGAATACTCTGTCTTATGTGCTTTATATGTATGATTTCTTCTTAAAAGACGACTCATTTCCTCTACTTTAGAGGTATTTTCTTAAGTCTGTCACTTCCTGTCTCTTTCTTGGCTGTCTGATTTGCCAGTTTTTACATTTTTTGGTAACCGTTCTGCTCATTAACTTCTCGAGTCCTTTGGGAATTGTGTTTTGCCCAGGCAAGGTGAAACTCGGTTTTTATTCTCTGGCAAGAAATATTTGATGATTAATTTAATTGCTAAATTGGCTTCTAAGCAGAAGCAGGCTTGGAAAACTGAAGGGGAATTAATCATGCCTGCTTAACAGAAGGGACTGAAAACGTGGAGGCTGCACTAAAGACGTCAGTGCAAACTGAGGTGCACAGTAGCTAACAAGCTCTTAGTATTTTATCACACTTCCTTTTGATTCCTTGCTGGCTTTCACTGCTTTTTGCCTGCTTGAGGAACAGACTGTTCCCCCCCAGGAAGAGAGCAAAGCCTTCTCCTCTCTGCAGAACAGTAACTAGCTCTAAGGGTGAAGCCTTTGGGCTTTTGAGTGAAGGTCTGACAATTCACATACCAGCACAAAATACACACACAGGGACACCCCTGAGCAGAGGCATGTGGCTCCTTGTGCTGCTTTCAGCAACTGGAAATGTGCTGCACAACCTCCCTGTAGGCTTGGAGAGTTAAGATGTTCCATGAGCTGGTACATGAATGAGCAGGAAGTAAAGCTTGGATTTGCTTTGTCTGTCCTTGGTGCTCATGGACTGTACCAAAGCCTTTGTCCTTCACCTGTCTTGCTGCAAAAAGGGCTGGGTTTGCTCTCTGGTTCTTTGTGCAAAACCAGCCTCATACTCACAGGCTCATAGGATGTCAGGGGTTGGAAGGGACCCAAAGAGATCATCGAGTCTAACCTCCCTGCCAGAGCAGGACCAGACAGTCTAGCTCAGGTCACACAGGAACACATCCAGACAGGCTTTGAAAGTCTCCAGGGAAAGAGACTCCACAACCTTTCTGGGCAGCCTGTGCCAGTGCTCTGGGACCCTTACAGTAAAGAAGTTCCCCCTTGTGTTGAGGTGGAACCTCCTGTGCTGCAGCTTACATCTGTTGCTCTTTGTCCTATCCCAGGGAGCAAGTGAGCAGAGCTTGTCCCCCCCACTCCTGACCCCTAGCCTCCAGATATTTATAAACATTTATTAAATCCCCTCTCAGTCTTCTCTTCTCCAGACTAAAAAGCCCCAGGTCCCTCAGCCTTTCCTCATCAGGCAGTGCTCCAGTCCCCTCATCATCCTCATAGCCCTCCCTTGGACTCTCTCCAGCAGATCCCTGTCCCTCTTAAACTGGGGAACCCAAAACTGAAGGCAGTACTCAAAATGAGGTCTCACCAGGGGAGAGTAAAGGAGGAGGAGAACCTCCTTTGATCTACTGGACACACTCTCCTTAATACACCCCAGGACCCCACTGGCCCTCTTGGCCACAAGGGCACATTGCTATCCCCTGGATGTTATCCACCAGGTCCCTCTCCACAGGGCTACTCTCCAGCAGATCATCTCCCAACCCATACTAGTGCAGTTTATCATTCCTCCCCAGGTGCAGGACTCTGCACTTATCCTTGTTGAACCTCATTAAAGTTTTTCTTGAATCTGATACATCTCAACCGATTTTGAACTGTATTTAGTGTATACAGAATAGGAAATCTGTTCTGGTGTAGTAAGGAGCTCAGTTCAAATCAGCAAGTGCTTTATCAGTGTGGTAGTTTAGAGTTAACACTTTAACCATTTTAAATTATAAACAAAAAATAGGAACTTTCTGGACTTTTTAAAATAGAAAGTAAACAAAACAGAGGATTGGTTATAAAATAAAAATAATAGATAAGTCTAAATAATTTCATTTGTTTGTTGGAATAGTATAAAGTCTGATGCACAAACTGTTCCTCTCTCTCTGCTGCTTCCTGCCTCCTCCTCCTCTTCTTCTCATTCCCCATCTTGCATGGCTGCACTAACCTTGGCTGAGTAGATAACAGTGGGGGGCCTGTTTTCTCTCTCTCTAGGGGGAGAAGAAGGTGGCTGTTAGTCCCTTTGGGTTTGTCCAGGGATGGGGGGGAGATCTATTTGGTATTTCTAAATATATTTTGTACATATGCATTGTATTATATGCTTTTAGATTTTAGTTTTGCTGTAAATATACAGCTTTATCTTACTTCCAAAACTTCTGAGCTGGTCTGGTGACTTTATTTTGGGAACTCTACCACAGATAGCATTTCAGATTGTTATTTTTAAAATTTTTATTTATCCTTAAAGTGAAATAGAGATGTGCTACAAGTGCTGAGGGTCTTTTCCAACCTAGATGTTTCTGTGATTCTGTGACAAGAAAGGGAATTGGACAAGATGACTTTTGAGGCTCCCTTCCAACCTAATACAATCTGTGAACCTGTAAGCTGCTTCAAAATAAGAGCTGGCATAAAGCTGAGTTTTCCTCTGATGTAAATGGGTGTAACTTAATCAGATAGCAAGGTGATGCTGATTTACATCAGCTAAAAATTAGGCTTAGAAATCTCATATGTGACTGCATACAAGTACTAACAAAAAATAATAGCAAGGTGTAAAGGATGTTTTTGTTCAGTGTTTTATTAAAGCAAATTGAATCCTTTTTGAAAAAGCTTTTGCCTGCAAGACTACACATCTTAAGAGTGAGCTCAGCTTCATGGGACTCTAAAGGCATTATTACAACTTCTGTAATTACCCAAAATTGCTGTTCTGTACGTAAGCTTGGCATGACATTAGAGCTCAGTGTCTTGGGCTTGCACAGGACTAGACTCTTCCCATTATGGAGCTGAGAATCTCCCTTTGAAATGCATAAAGCCCTTCAATAATAAGGGGGGGTGGGTTGTCAAGCTGTAAAATGTCTGTCTTTATTAACCACATTAAGGCCTGCTGTTGGTAGGAGATGTTGATAAAGTCTTGGACATACTGTGACTTGGGAAGAAATGGGAACTTAGGGAGCAAGTTTTGTGTTTGGAGAGGTTGGAGAAGCAATTTTATTACGGGTTGTTATCTGTTTTGCCTGCTGTTTCCTTTGGCAGAGGAAGAGATCAGCACTGTCATGGCAATATTAGGATATTAGATTTGATGTTTGGAGGTTAAATTAAGTGGAGGAGAGAAACGAGAAATTACTGATGTGAAAAATGTTCTTACGTAAGTAAAACCACTGAGTTATTCCATACATTAATAAATGGCATTTCTTACAGAGTGCACATAAAACATGAAAGTCTCCATGATGACTCTAACTTGAAATAACTTCCCTACAGCCCCTAGATAAAGACATTGAGTTGTTCTGCAACATTTGCCATGCAATAGTTCAGACATGCAAATAATGACTGAATAACCTTTCTGTGGTGCAGGAAGTATCTTCTGAAGGGCAGGCAGCCTTGATGGATGTCAGCATTGTACTGGACATGGACCTGTCCTTTGACAATCCTTTTTTTTACTGGTTAAACTGGCTCAAAACACGAATCTTCTGGTTCTGCTCAATTATGTTTGCATTTGTTTTTCAATAAATGGAACAGAACTGGTCCTTTCCCCATTATTTGCATAGCAGTTGAGCAGAGCCAATACAAATCTAATTGGTTTTGAGCATTGTTGGGTTTTTAAATGTCTGGGATGTTACAAGGCAAGGTGTAAAAGAAAAGACAGCTGTGGTTCATGCAGTCATTCTGTACAACTGACTGCTTTGGTACATTCACAACTGAGGAGATTAACAGCTGCCTTGTGCACATTGTTGTGTAAATTGAAATCTAAAGTGCCTGAGTTTTGAGTCTTGGTTAATTGTTTGCATCCTGCTGGTAAAGCTCTGAGCACCTGGTTTGGCCTTTGACCTACAGGTGGAAGAAAGTAATTCTGCAGTAAAATGGAATTTTCCCAAATAGAATGGGGCAGGTTGTCTGTAATAGAAAAGAGTAATGGGATGTGAGTGGATGTCTGTTAACTTTTCTTCTCCCGTGGAATCTCAAGGGAGAAGCCAAGACTTCCTCCTTGCTAGTCCTGTAAGTGAAATCTTCTAGACATCTCTGTGCATCTCAACCACTTCTTCAGTGCCTTTTTTCATTTCTCACCTGGGAGATCTGGTTTTCCCTTCAAGTTCTAACCAGTGTCTTGTCTTCGAATCGGAGAAGGATGCTTTATTCATGCTGTTAACCAGTCCCTACACATTCAGTAGCCAAACAATTTANTCCTCATAGAAGAGCTGCTTCAGCTCTGCTGGAAAACAGTATGAAGGCAAGGACCATCCTGTGTTTGCCCTGCTGCTTGGTTGCTTCCTGGAGGGCTTCACAAGTGCCCACTGTTAGGCAAGAGGTTAGCCAGGTGGGCTTTCACCCTGCTTGGCCTGGCTGCTGTATGTTTATATTCTTAAGTTCCTCCTGGTTCCACCTTTGTCTTACTCAGTTGTCCCAAGTGTTTGCCAGCTGGTTTGTAAACTCTGGATGCCTGTCATCTGGTTTCACTGCGTCAGTGGGATGAAACGAGAAGAAACACATGAACTGTTCCTCTGACCTTTCTTCCCAAGCACTGTGAGCTTCTCTGTTTCATCAGAAATGTGAGTGAAGGCTTTAACTGGCTCGGTGTCACATTTGGTTTCCTCCTCTGCATTTAAGTGCTCAGCCTCTCTGCAGCACTTTCCTTGCCCTGGGTGGGTTTGTGTCACTGCTGCTGTTTAAGCTGTTTGAGATGTTGGTGTGGTAAAGAGCATTGCTCTTTAAAAGTTGTACTGCTGTTCTGTGCTCTGGGGTCATCTTCTCCCACATACCCATTTCTCCACAGATTTTATTTTTGGTTTTTTCCCTGCAGCCAGCTGACCTGTGTGCTGTTTTCCCTTTGGTTGTAGTGGATTTGCACTGCTTCACCTCTGTGCTTTGAGCTGAGAAGTGGCACTCTGTTTACTCCAACCCCTTTTCCTCCTCTGGTTGCCACCTGGAGGTTCTTAGGAGCTCATTTAACAGCCTTCGACCTCTACTCTCTACCTGTTAATATTTTTCTTTTGGATTCTTCCCATCCTCTGGAGCATTGCCCCTTACTAATTGAGAGCTAAGTAGGGCAAACATTGTAAAGGGCAGCTTTTCTATGAAGAGCCTCTTTAGTTGCTGCTGGGAGAAGGTTTTATCTGTAGTGTTTCCTTTTCCTTAGTGTAGGTTCAACATTGCTCTTCCTGTGGTACGTGAAAACCCTTTAATAAAAGGTAGTGCTTTGTAACCAAAGGTAGTGATTAATGAAGCTTCATGGTATAGGATTATTTTTGGTTTTGGGAAGAGAAATGGGTGCCTGAGTGTGTGTATTCCACAGTATCAACTGAAGCTTCTGCAAGCATTCTGAGATACTGGCCATTGTCTTTCATTTGCTTTGAGACAAAAGATTACTTGGAGACACTGGACCAAAGGGACCCTTCTATACTAGGAGGTAACTAGAAATGCCAAGTCAGAGGCTGTAATCCTCACCTGCCCTCTGGGCTTTGGCAGATTTTGCAAGCAATGCTCTGCATGAGTGCTCGAACCTGGTACCAAGTTGAGTGTGTGCTGTCTCCTGCTTTTCACCAGTAGATCTTCCATTCTTCTGCTCCTCCCCTGTGTCCTGGGAACATGAACTGTCAACTGAAAGTTCAGTTGACTTCTCAGTTTATAGATGGGGCTGGATTGCTTTTAATTTGAATTCCGTGTCATGTTTCTCTCCTTTTTTCCTCTCTTTAAATCTTCCCTGTCCTTCACAAGACTCCAAAGGGCACTGCAGTAGAAAGGGAACACCTGAATAATGCATCTTGAAGCCAAAAGCTTTTAAAATTTGAGTTAATATCCTTTCTTAAGAAATTTTGGCCTGGGGCTAGATGTGTGCAGGTGGGAAAGATAAAGAGACACATCTGCTTTTTCTGCTAGTGTCTAATGGTTTAAGGACTGCCTGGGATGTTCATTTTTCTGGTCATCAATAATAGTGATGAATTGGCGTTTCTGGCTCCTCAGAGTTTTTGTCAGGTTTGTGTTTCTTCTCCCTCCTGTAGGAAACCTTTCCAGGTTTTGAAGAATCAGGCAGCTGGTTAAACTGTGCCTAGCCTGCAGTGCTGCGGTTTGACCTTTGCAGTTAGTGAGAAAACCCCAGCTGATGTCAGCATGGACAAGGTGGGCGTGGGAGGATGGCACTTTCCATCAGCTGATTTGGTCCTGCCAGAGGAATAGCCACCTTTTTGCGCCCATTACCAACTCACTTGCCTATGAATTGGCCTCCCTCTGTGTAAGAGTAATGTTAGACACCAGCAGGTTAAGGCACTCCTGAATTAGCAGACACAGGTGAGGAGTGCAGTGAATCTCTGGTGTCTCAGAGAAAAGGGTTGGTAGTTACGACACCAAGAGATTTGTTTTCAGCCAGATCAGTGCTCTGAGCTGGCTGCTCCCACAGCTTCGTGTGCCAGTGCTAGGAGAAGGAAGATGAGCTCCTTCCAGCAGCAGCATCTATGCCTTAATTAGGCTCAACCTGCACCTAACCCAGCTGAGCAACTTCCGTGCTGCTGGGCTTATCCCAGTGCAGTGATGGACCTGACCTGCTGAACCACTTGAAATGGTGGCTCATTAAAAACTGGATACCCCTTAAGTGCTGGCAAGACCTGGGCACTTCCACCCTGGCTCCCTGACCTTTTCAGTTGTTCAGAAAGTGATTTCTTTGGTATGAACCTCAGTCAATATTTGGTTTGAAACCACTGGCTGCAATTTAACGAGGCTTTTGACAGAGGCAAAGGCTTTTGTGATTTGAGCACTCCTGTAGCAGTTAATTAATTTTTTCAAGAATTATGTAGATACTTGAATGTCACTTAGTTCAGAAGGTAAGGAATACATTTTCACAGACTTTTCTGCCTCTGATTCAGATCATCTTCCCTTGACTTCAAAGCTGTAAGCATTTCTGGGGTAGTGAAGGTGGTGTTCATTGCAGCCATGAATTGCTCATTCTGTTTGTGTTGTGGGTTTTATTCTGTTTCTTGTGTGGAACAAGGGGAGGATTTGGTAGTTCATCATATCTGTTAAATTGGTGTCACAGAAGTGAATATTTAATTTGAAGGTTTGTGTGTGTGTGTGTGAAAAAACGCTTTTGGAAAGTGGAAAGCTTGAGAGTTGTTTCCTAGAAATTCATTGTCAGTAATGATTTTTGTAGATGGAAGCTGATATTTTTATAGCATTGACTTGATGTTTTCATTTTTCCTTTGCCTGCAGCCTTTAAAATAAACAGTATTACTTTGCTGTATGAAAAGGTAAATAGCAAAAAAACCAACAGCAACCCAAACCCAGATTTTACTAATATGTTCAATCCCACAAGCTCTTCATAATGCTGGAATTTTAGGGACAGAATGAAGTTATTCCTTGTTCTTAATCCTTTTTTTTTTTTTTTTTCTAGTCAGGATTATGGCTCCCACAACAAAATCAGACATGAAAAAGGGATTTTTAAATTTTTTTTTATAGGTTTTTTTTTTCAGCAGTGCTTTTCCTTTTCTGTATCTTATTCACAAAGATAAGCATGTTTATGCTTGAACATGATGACACTATGAAAAGTGATTGTTGATCTGATTAGCTCTATTGAGAGGGAGTTTGCCTTCCTCTGCTTTCTGGGTGTTCATCTGCCCCGGGCAGCAGAGGCAGAGCTACCAAAGCTTCTGCCTCATTCCCATTCTGCAGCCACTCAGAGGATCGAACAAGTTTGGACAGCAGACAAAAGGCAGGCCTGCAATAGTCCCTTCTGCATGTCAGACTTTGACAAGTTTGTGTGTTTGAGGAAGCTGGAAATAATGAAAGAGCAGAAAAGACTCCTCACTATCTTTAGGAAGACCTCTATGCTTTTTTTTTTCTGTTTTGAATGTTGCTTGATTATTTTGTTGTTGTCTTGGGTGATTTTTAATTTCTTCATGAAAAAATGGATTTTTATTTCCACCTCTTTTTCTTTTAATCCAGGCATTCAGGAAACCTGAAATTGAAATTGGCTTGTATTGGTGGCTAGATAGAGCTGAGAAGCAGACAACTGGAATTTCTCTCTCAGAAAGCAAGTATTCAGTTAAATCAGTAAATCCCCCTATGACAGTTTAATCCTAAACTGGAGCACAAAGTCTTATGCAATGAAACAAATGTCCACAACGTTAGGGAGGGCTCTCAGAAGCCTCATGTCACTGTTGGTAATCAAGACACACCAACACACTGCTCATTTCAGAAGTGTTTCCCAGTTGTAAGCCGTAAGAGGCAAATGCATCACCTTTCACCACATAAACTGTCAGTGTACAAAACTCTCTGGGGAGATGGACCCACGTGAGGTGGTGTCTGTCCTTTGAGAAGGACAGGGAACTGCTTGAAAGAGTCCAGCACAGAGCCACAAAAACGATGAAGGGAGTGGAACATCTTCCTCACGAGGAGAGCCTGAGCGAGCTGGGGCTCTTTAGCTTGGAAAAGAGGAGACTGAGAGGTGACCTCATTAATGTTTATAAATACATAAAGGGTGAGTGCCAAGAGGACGGAGCCAGGCTCTTCTTGGTAATGCCAAGTGACAGGACGAGGGGAAATGGGTGAAAGTTGGGGCATAGGAAGCTCCATGTAAACATGAGGAAAAATGTTTTCACTATGAGGGTGACAGGACATTGGAGCAGTCTGCTCAGGGGGCTTGTGGAGTCTCCCTCTCTGGAGACATTCAAAACCCGCCTGGATGTGTTTCTGTGTGATCTGGTCTAGATGATCCTGCTCTGGCAGGGAGGTTGGACTGGATGATCCTTTGAGGTCCCTTCCAGCCCCTGATATTCTGTGATTCTGTGGTTCTGTGATTCGTTTTTGGCACAGCTGAAATGCAAAGTTTGGGGCAATAACACGTGATACTCTGTCTTTCTGGGGTCCAGCTTAGGAAGATCACTTGTTCTTTACCTGAACTCCATATCTGCAAACAGCAGCATTGTGGATAGGGTGTGTGCTTTAACATAGCCTGCAAGACCACCACCTGAAAGGATGAAGTATGATGGAAGGATCTGTATTTCCTTGATTGGATATCATCAGTCTGTAGCCCCATGTCCTCTGTAGGGCCTTTCCAGATGTATGTGCTTGGTTTATTGACACTACTGCCCTATGATGCAGAGGTATTACCTCGGCTTTTGCTCTCCACTCTGCCTGTACTTGCCTGTTGTGTGTCACTTTACTTTTGCTTTGTTGAGTTTGGAGGTCAGAGAGAGGTCTGTTGGGGATTTTTTTGGTGTGTTTGTCTTTTCTTGGCTTTTCTTTTTTTTCTCTTTTCATAGTTACCAAGCCTGACGGGTTCTCATCTGGGGCAAGAGGGAGAGCATTTGGCCACGCCAACACTATAAATTATAAACAGAATGGTCTTTAATTTGCAGATTTTGAGCAGATCTTTCTGTGAGTAGCATTGGAGGAGGTGATTAGAGCCAATGTTGGTTGCCTGATGAGTATGAAGTTCTCACAGCTGTCTGGCAGAGCTGTCTGGTTCTTGCAAATCCTTCTTGTACAGTTGGCTTGCAGTCCATGGCAATAAAGTATCTTTTGACAAGTTGTTGGGTTTTGGGTTAATTTCTTTACTTTCTTAACATTTTTATTTTTACTTCACCCTCTTCTGACTCCAGCACATGATCTTGATCCTGCCTACATGACAATTAAGCAGGCTTTTTCTTTTTGGCAGTGGGTATTTCTGATTGCTCCCCCGAATCTCCTGCTCTCCGTGGGTGGGGAGAGGATGCCTGGTTAGAGAGAGAATCATAGAATCAGTCAGGGTTGGAAGGGACCACAAGGATCATCTACTTCCAACCCCCCTGCCATGAGCAGGGACACCTTGCACTAGATCAGGCTATCTAGAGCCTCATCCAGCCTGGCCTTAAACACCTTCAGGGATGAGGCTTCCACCACCTCCCTAGGCAACCTATTCCAGGGTCTCACCACCCTCATGGTGAAGAACTTCTTCCTAAAATCCAGTCTGAATCTACCCATTTCTAGCTTTGTTCCATTCCCCCCAGTCCTATCACTACCTGACATCCTAAAATGTCCCTCCCCAGCTTTCTCATAGGCCCCCTTAAGATACTGAAAGGCCACAATAATGTCTCCTTGGAGTCTTCTCCTCTCCAGACTGAAGTGCCCCAACTCCCTCAGTCTCTCCTCATAGGAGAGGTGCTCCAGCCCTCTCGTCATTCTCGTGGCCCTTCTCTGGACAAGGTCCAGCACATCCATACCCCTCTTGTAATAGGGGCTCCAGAACTGGATGCAGATGGCTCTGCCCAATCTGTTATACCACTTAGACAGTCTTTCAGCTGGCTTATTAGGTGCATGGGAGAACAATTTGTTGTACCTGTCCAACTTCCATTTCCAATTTCCATTCTGGGGAATGGACACTTCCCAAAAGTCACACAGGAATTTTACAGCCCAACCTTCCGTAGAACCTCTTTTGGACAATGGACCTTGTCTTTTAGTTTTCCTCTTTGCAAGAGGTTGTTCTTAAAATGTGAGAGATGCTCATTTAAATTCATCCCAGAAGATTTTGCATGCTGCAGAAATTTCAGATGATTCCAGACACTTATCAGGGAAAAAAACCAACCCTTTGGAAAGAGAAACGTAGGTAATTGGATACGTGTGCAGAGATCCCTGCAGGGTGTGTGTTTCAAAGACTTGTCTTTGCTCTTAATAACAGCCCAGAAGACCTCAGGCATCTATTTAAGGTTATTTTACTAAGGAGTACAGCAAAAAATATCTGTTATATAATTTAATGCAATATTAAAATAGTAGTCAAATGCAAAACCGACCTCTCCTATGTGAGCTACTAGATTAGCCTGTAGGTTCTCATATTTAGACTTGTTTTTTTCTTCCTATTTTTTAAGGGAGGAGTGAGTGAAGCTGGTGTTTAAAATAGCTCCTGTTTTCGTTCATGGTTGTCATCCAAGCATTTAACAGTGGTAAGGCTTACTGCAGGCTGTCTTCACCTGGCACGGATTTCCAGTGTTCCTAGCTCACACTCTTCAGGCCCTTCTGAAGGGTGTATACTGGTGAGGACCCTCAGAAGTGTTTCTTAGAGCTCTGCCTGCTGCAGCCTTGCCTTTCCGCAGGGACTGGAGGGCTCCGCTCCCGCTGGCCGGCTCTGCATGGCACGCACTTGGGCTGAGTGCCCGAGCGGCCACATAACGCTGGGCAGCCTCTCTGCGTCCGGGCTTGGAAGCAGCCGCGGCTGCTTGGCAGGGAGATCAAACTCTCTTCTGAGAACTGCATGGGTGTGAGACCAGACACAAGGATGGGCGCAGTTCTGGGTTTCCTCCTCTGTCCCTCAGCCATAGCTTGCTGTGGTCTGTGCTCCTTCATCTGACAGATCGCAGCAGCTCGTTGTCTCGGTGATGATGTTGTTTCCTCTTCTCGCTGCTTGAGCTGTCCAAGCATGCCTAGTTGTTGGAGAGGATCTTCTGACAGTACCGTAACTTACTTTATTTGCGTAAGGTGACCAAATTCTTGGAGCAATTATCCACGAGGTTGTTGGACCTNCTTTTTTTTCTCTTTTCATAGTTACCAAGCCTGACGGGTTCTCATCTGGGGCAAGAGGGAGAGCATTTGGCCACGCCAACACTATAAATTATAAACAGAATGGTCTTTAATTTGCAGATTTTGAGCAGATCTTTCTGTGAGTAGCATTGGAGGAGGTGATTAGAGCCAATGTTGGTTGCCTGATGAGTATGAAGTTCTCACAGCTGTCTGGCAGAGCTGTCTGGTTCTTGCAAATCCTTCTTGTACAGTTGGCTTGCAATCCATGGCAATAAAGTATCTTTTGACAAGTTGTTGGGTTTTGGGTTAAAAATTTCTTTACTTTCTTAACATTTTTATTTTTACTTCACCCTCTTCTGACTCCAGCACATGATCTTGATCCTGCCTACATGACAATTAAGCAGGCTTTTTCTTTTTGGCAGTGGGTATTTCTGATTGCTCCCCCGAATCTCCTGCTCTCCGTGGGTGGGGAGAGGATGCCTGGTTAGAGAGAGAATCATAGAATCAGTCAGGGTTGGAAGGGACCACAAGGATCATCTACTTCCAACCCCCCTGCCATGAGCAGGGACACCTTGCACTAGATCAGGCTATCTAGAGCCTCATCCAGCCTGGCCTTAAACACCTTCAGGGATGAGGCTTCCACCACCTCCCTAGGCAACCTATTCCAGGGTCTCGCCACCCTCATGGTGAAGAACTTCTTCCTAAAATCCAGTCTGAATCTACCCATTTCTAGCTTTGTTCCATTCCCCCTAGTCNCAACCCTTTGGAAAGAGAAACGTAGGTAATTGGATACGTGTGCAGAGATCCCTGCAGGGTGTGTGTTTCAAAGACTTGTCTTTGCTCTTAATAACAGCCCAGAAGACCTCAGGCATCTATTTAAGGTTATTTTACTAAGGAGTACAGCAAAAAATATCTGTTATATAATTTAATGCAATATTAAAATAGTAGTCAAATGCAAAACCGACCTCTCCTATGTGAGCTACTAGATTAGCCTGTAGGTTCTCATATTTAGACTTGTTTTTTTCTTCCTATTTTTTAAGGGAGGAGTGAGTGAAGCTGGTGTTTAAAATAGCTCCTGTTTTCGTTCATGGTTGTCATCCAAGCATTTAACAGTGGTAAGGCTTACTGCAGGCTGTCTTCACCTGGCACGGATTTCCAGTGTTCCTAGCTCACACTCTTCAGGCCCTTCTGAAGGGTGTATACTGGTGAGGACCCTCAGAAGTGTTTCTTAGAGCTCTGCCTGCTGCAGCCTTGCCTTTCCGCAGGGACTGGAGGGCTCCGCTCCCGCTGGCCGGCTCTGCATGGCACGCACTTGGGCTGAGTGCCCGAGCGGCCACATAACGCTGGGCAGCCTCTCTGCGTCCGGGCTTGGAAGCAGCCGCGGCTGCTTGGCAGGGAGATCAAACTCTCTTCTGAGAACTGCATGGGTGTGAGACCAGACACAAGGATGGGCGCAGTTCTGGGTTTCCTCCTCTGTCCCTCAGCCATAGCTTGCTGTGGTCTGTGCTCCTTCATCTGACAGATCGCAGCAGCTCGTTGTCTCGGTGATGATGTTGTTTCCTCTTCTCGCTGCTTGAGCTGTCCAAGCATGCCTAGTTGTTGGAGAGGATCTTCTGACAGTACCGTAACTTACTTTATTTGCGTAAGGTGACCAAATTCTTGGAGCAATTATCCACGAGGTTGTTGGACCTGAAGACCTCCAGAGGTCCCTTGCAATTCCTGACATCCTGTGTTATCTGGATTTCTACAAGTAAAGCATGCCTGTGGTGATAGCCATAAGTGAAACTCTCCCAGAACATATCAAACCATTAAAAGTGGCCTTTGGTAGAGACCCTCGTGAACTTCTTGTGTCTATCACTATCCCTAGTACCTCTCATAAAGCAGTCACCAGCAGTCCTTAGTGGTGATTAGATTACAGCAATTCAAGTGTCTCCAGTGATCAGCCAGCTATGTCCTTTCAAAGGCTTCGTGGTCCTTTGCAGAATGGCCTCATTCAGAAAGCCAGGTGGCCAGCTGAGATGTTCTCTGCCTTGAGCCCGCCTTGTGGTCCTGCAGCATTTGCTATGGGAAGGGCACGTGGCCAATATCTGCTCCCATATGCTGCAGTCCCCAGGTGCAGCAAGGGAATTCCAAAGGTACGTTCCACTGAGGTCATCTTTCTTCCAGCACAGCTCCAAATGAGTTTTTGTGCATTCCTCTTTGATCCTCCTTGGGAACAGTGACATGTTCCAGTGTGTCATGCGTGCAGCAACAAGCTTTTGTAAGCATTGCTTCCCCCCGGACCCAACCTAGCTCCAGGGCTGCAAAATGAGGACTCTTTCTCTGAAGCTTTCAAAGACAAAGTCTGGAGGAACATGCAGCCACTTGGTGCTCACTGGTTGCTGAGCAGTGAGTGATTGGGCGTCCAACACAGCCTGAGGCTTGGGACATATAGAATGATAAGGTTGGAAGGGACCTCAGAGATCATCTAGTTCCAGCCCCCTGCCATAGGCAGGGTTACCTCCCACTAGTACAGGTCACCCAAGGCCTTGTTCAACCTGGACTTGCACCCCTCCAGGGAGGGAGCAGCCCCACCCTCCCTGGGCAACCTGTGCCAGTGTCTGGTCTAGTATGCGCTGGTGAAGGACATCAGGGCTGATGTTATCTTGTGGGACAAGGAAGCAAAGCTTGGTGACAGATAACATTGTACACTTCCCATACATGGATTTAAGCCTTCTCACTGTATAAAGAAGGGATTTGCAAACCTTTTGTTCTGTTCAAATACTCTGTCCAAAGGTGTGTTCATTGTTTAATGAAGTAATGTTGAAGCCTTGACAGTTTAAGGATACAAATGAAGTGAGGTTTAGAGCGGGAGCCAAGTTTTCTAACCCTCTTTTAAATATTATTTAGTCTGAATGGAAAGGTTTTCAGGCCAACAGCCCTTCTTCAGACTGGAAAAGAAGACTTAGATGCTGAAAGCTTGTCAGTCTCTTCGCCCTCCCAGCTTCTCGGGCTCCTTGTTTGTATCTGTTGGTCTAATAAAAGGAATTACATCTCCTGAAAAATGTTTCCTTGCTAAACATTTTAAACACTCTGGTTTGGATTTGTCAAAACTGTCTGGGCGAATTAGGCAGGTTTCCATAACACTTCTGAGCGGCCTTTAAATCATGAAGATGCATTTGGAAATGCTGTCCAGCTCTTCCTAAGTGGATCTTAAAGTAGCATGGACAGTGCACGAGCCTTTAATGTCTCAATTACTGAAATCTCTCATTTTGAAGTCTAGGCAGTGTCTGTTCAAGCAGATGCTTGCTTAGCTTTTCTTCCTTTTCATACAGCTGGGCTCTTCAGTTACTGGAGCTTCTGCTGCATCATCATCATCTAGTGTTACCTGCAGCTCTTGTTATGCATTTCTGCAGAAATCTTTGCTTTATTTAGTGCTATATCCACCAAACTGTACAAACTCTTTATTTTCCACTAGATAACTGCCCATTCCTGTCATTTGGAAGAGTTGAAACATGGTCTTAGCTAGCAGCTCCTAGTGCAGTGGAGCACCAGTTACTCTCCTGCTTTATGAGGTGGTGTGTCCTGGTTAACTTTTGCTGACAGCAGATTTGATAACACCACCAGAAAAGGCACATCTATAAGATAGGTCACAAAAGTACTATGAGCACCTTGCAAGGGAAGTGAGCCCAGCCTCCAGCAGGCCTGTGGTGCATTGGCTCTGTCCCTGGTGGGGAGAAGGGCTGTGCTGGAGAGCAAGGATCCCCTCTTTCCAAACACACAGACACTGTGATATGTTGAAGTTCTTGGCTACTGAGTTTTTAGTATTAGCTGAGAAATCACATTCTTGACCACTGCTTCTCAAGTATTTTCTGCAGTTGAGCCTAGAAGTGCTACCTTAGGGATCATGAAGCCATTAACATTCTCGTGACAAATTCTGACCTTTTAAAACAAAATCTATTTGGTCATATTTGCAAAGCACAGGGAAGGAAGAAAGAAAGTGGAAATGTTAGTGCAGCCCTGGGTTTGCTCCCTTCCATAAATGCACTGCAGGAGAATTAAGCACACAGCAGGGAGCTGGTTCTTGCTCTTGCTGTGCTGCTTTTTTTATATTAACAAGCGATCTTTGTCAGAGTGACAGTGTGCCACAATCTGTGGTGTATGAGACAGCTCAACTCATCTCTTTTGTAATTATATTTTTTCACCTGATGACTGAATGCATTAGCTGGGTCTGGCTGCTTGGCATTTATAGCAATCTCAAGCATGCAGTGGTCTGCAGCATTAGTGTCTTTAAAATTTATGTTGATACTTTGGGAACCCATTGACTGATCTGATTTATTGATTTATTTTCCCCAAAACGTGGGCAGTTACAGGCTCACAAAGAATGGCTCCTGCGGGTGCATCTCTAGTGCAGCCTGTAGGGTGGTGTAAAAGTAGGGGCCTGAGTAGGAAGGCACAAGAAACAAAGAGGCTGTGGCATTTGCATATGCTTGTGATAATCTTTCTTCTCTGAGCCTGAGACATTTCAAGTCAGTCTGGGTGTTGCTAGGCTGTAAATACCCCTCTCTGGTCTGCTTGGCTTAGCCTTTGTGTCCTACCACCAGGGAAAAACACCACACCAGTGCAGCAATGTCAATATAAAAGGGGTTGTATTTGAAGAAGCTGGAGATAGCTGTTTTTTCTCATGCTGCTTGTACTGGCTTCTTTTGAGTGCTACTGTTTTCCAGCAGTAGGTTTGGCTTCAAAAGGGCATTTGCTAGAGCTGGTTTTAATTGTGTTTTTCCTGTACTTCCTTGATTTGTTCAGTTTCCAAATCCTAAAGAGGCACATAAAGGACTATCACAGGCACTTTTGTTGCTTGGCTTTTGGGTCCTGTTGACTTTCAGTTCCACACAAGCTTGCAAATTAAATATGAAGAAGTTTGTAAACTTCATCCTGTATCACTGAGGTAAACAGAAAGCTTGTAGACTGAATTCAGTGGTGCTGGTATCTGTTTGAAAGTAGAAAATAAACATATTTCCAAGATGTCCCTTCCTCTTAGGCGTCTAGACAGAATAGGGAGATTTTTCATGGCAATTTGAGAGCAGGGTCCTTTGGACTGTGAGGTCTTTCCTGTGAAATCATCTTGCTTTTTTTTTTTTTTTGTTGAGGACAGAGGGCTTAGTATTCAGTTTCTGAACCTCTTGACCCAGAGGAATTTGGCCCCTTCCATTGCCTGCTGTGGCCAGCTATGATCCCATCAGACTTGGGAGAGTCCAGAGGGAGGTGGATGGGACCCTCGCTGCTCACTCCTCTGCTGCAGGCACAGTTTCTTTCTGCTGGGATGGCCTTTTTAGTTGTTGAGTTCCTGAACTTCTCAGTAAGAACTGACTGTAGGAGTTCAGTGGAAATGGCAAATTTAATGGTTTCTAAAACAAGCAAGCATCTTATTTCTTCACATCCTACCCTCTCTGGAGGTTTCCTGCTGGTACTGTTGATGACATTTATAGCTGTTGCTAACAGAGGAAAGGGGGTGAGGGGCAAACCTTGTTATTTTTGCTGTCATGGCAGTACTCAGGACATCAGCTTTAGGAAATTGGAACTGGAGAGCTCTCTTACTACCTATTAGTCTTCCTGTCCTTGCCATGCATGCTCCCCTGGACTTCTCCTTGTTCTGTAATATGGGGTTTTGAGGCTTTGGATTATTCACTGACTGCAGTAGCTGATTTAAGAGCACTTACCTTCATAAACACTGCAAATCTTTTTTTCTTTCCTTGAGCAGGCTGCTTTCACATCTCAAAGCTACCACACAAACTCCAGAATTCAGATTGTTTCAAAGATGCCAGGGAAAATGAAGCATTCACCTTCTGTTGTGAGCTGAAGGGAATAAAGCGTTCTGCTCCCTGGCTTGTGCTTTAATATCCAAATGGCTGCTTAAAGGTTTTTTTCCACTTCTGAACTGCCTGTGGAGGGACCAGGAGGGCTGTGCTCTTTCCCCACATGGGAGGTATTCCAAATGTTTAAAATGGTTTGAGAATGAATCGAGAAGAAGCCTCGCAACAGACTGGTAGAGCAGGGAACAAATGTGCAATGTTTAGAAATGCAGCATTCGCTCTACAGTTTTCTTAAAAAAAAAAAAAAGCCAGCACAAAAGACTGAGGAAATTTGGCAGGGAAAAGGAGACAGTTCCTGCATGGAGTGGTGTCGAAATCTGCAAGCTCTCTTGCAGTAATGGCTTTTAAAGGGGCGCTTACTCTCGACCCCACTGTTCTGGCCACTGTGCATCTTGCCTGCTCCGTATCTGTAGTTCACTTGCCATGCTACAGCACTTATTTGTGCACTGAAGCAGCTGAGTTCGCGCAACACCACTATAAGCGAAATCCCCTGCTTGCTTTTGCCTGCCTCTTGGATTAAAGGAGAGCAGAGCAAAACAGAGAGCTCACTAAAATATTGTGCAGGCAGCCCTCTGCAGCAGTGGCACAGCTCTTGCTGCATGCACACTCAGCTCTGTTTCGTCATCCTTGCTGCAGAGGGAATGGTGTCCCTTTAAGGTCTGGCTGCTCTGGCAGTTTGAGGTTTACCCAACTTCGGTTTAGAAGGTATTGTTCAGACTTACTGCGAAGCAATGATCTAAAGGGGATCTCTGATATATCTCATCTTCTTAAGATACAGTTTAAAATTTGGTCAGACACCTTCCTTGCTTTTTAGGACTTGGTGTGGTACCAAACCTGGTCTTTAGTCAGAACCCCTGGAGAATTTGTAAAGGAACTCATTTCTGCACGTCTCATTGCCTGGTAATTTGCATGGTTTGATTAAGACTGTCCTGTGTTGTTGATGTGTACTTCCAAAACAGTATGTGGAAGGGGAATTCACATCTGGAGACTTGTAAAAATGTAGGCAGGCTTTGCTGCCTTCTTGAGAAGATGTCTATGGGAAGAAAGAAAGTGGTTCTGGTTTTGAGGTTGCCCTGTTATCCATGCAGCACAGTTTCCACAGTGGTCCCAAGCTTTTTTTTAAAGTTACAATTAGTGCATTGCAGTGGCGAGTTGATAGCACTTTCCCCTCATGATCATTTCTTCCAGAGTGAGACCTTGCTTTGTTCATGCTTCAAATATTAATATGAGGATTAATTCCTATGGTAACACCATGAAAGTCTTCCTTGGTAATCATTAAAGGTACCACTTCTTGTTTTCTCACTGTGCTGCTCCTGAACCTCTCCCTAATTTCCTTTGACTGAAACCGGAGGTTGCTACTGAGACCCTACCAGGATGAAAAGGCTGGGGGGAAGTAGTGACCCAGCTTTAAAATTTGGTTCTTGCCAGTTTTCAGCCCAAATCCTTCCAGCACGACAAGGGAAGAATGATCTCTTTTGCTGTGCGGGCACAGAGGACTAAAATTGTGTGTTTGAGCTTTAAATGGGTTTGCTGGCATGCACTTACAAGATGTTAAGGCTTTGACAGAGGGAGCTTTTATTGAAAGGGAGAGGAGAGATGTGGTACTCTGTTTGGCTTCCCTTCCCGATTAGGTTTTGGTAAAAGTAACTTGATTTCCCCCCTCCCCTTTTAATTTTGTTACACATGCTGCTAGAAATCAAATAATAGGCGTCTGCAATTCGATTTCACCTCGGGGAGAGCTGCCTCCAGATTTCCTATATTGGTCCTGCCGGTGCTCTGCACTCCGGGTGAAGGAGCTGAGCATCTGTTAAGTCAGAGCAGCTTAAGACTTTTAACTCTTTTGTGCCCAGAAACTCAGATCTCTCAGGGTGGAAACGCTGCTGTGCCGTTCTCTGGCTTTCCAGCACCTTTGTAGCAGGGGCCAGGGCAGTTCCATTACCATGTGTGTCCTACTTACTGGTACAACAGAAGGACCTGGATTTTTAATCACAATAATGTAATTTGTCTTGCTTGCAGAGATCAAAAGGTTGTCATTGTCATCTTTGGGAGAGGGAATGCAAATTTCAAGTGAGACAATTTTAAGGTTGTTTGAGGGTTTATTTTAATTTGCTGTCTCAAGCTTTGATTTGCCTGGCCTGCCCTTTGCTGCCTTGCTGTTCCCTTTTAAGTCTGAAAGCAGCGATTGCTGTGCTACCACTGTCACTGAGTCTTGTCTTACAGCCTTGTTTCCTCACACCCTCTTCCATCAATGGTTCAAAGCCCACTTAATTACACTGATCACAACATTAGGTTGATTTTCTGATCCATACCTGATCTGAGCATTGTAATTCCCTCACACCAAGAGAAGGACCTCTCAGTTGTCTTCGCTGGTGGCCTTTTCTGACAACACAGTTCAATGGGTGAGGCTCTACTGTTTGCCATGTGTGTTGGTGAGTCAGCTGCTTGTGTTGGCACTTTCTAGTTATGTGAGTGAAATATGGACTAGAGTGAGGGGGGTCATGTGAAAGAAGTCCAGTTGCTGGCTGAGCTTGTCAAGATAATAGGTTGGGGACCAACTGACTGGCAAAACATTGGAGACCAGGATATGGGGTCATGGTGGGCCACAAGGTGCATGGGAGACATCATAGGCCCTTGTTAAGGTGGCCAGCAGCATCTGTGTATGTGTTGGGCAAAACATTGCCAGCAGTCCAAGGGGCCTTCAGCTCTGCTCTGCCCTGGTGGGGCACATCTGAAGTGCTGGGTCCAGTGCTGGGCTCCCCAGTACTGATGAGACATAGAAATAGTGGAGTGAGTCCAGTGATGGCTTCAGAGAAGGTGTGAGAACTGAGTCATCTGGTACATGGGGAGAGGTGGAGAGAGCTGGGACTGTTCAGCCTGGAGAAACAAGTTGTCAGGGGCATCTCATCAACATGTATGAATACCTGTGGGTGGTAAGGAAGATGGAGCCAGCCTCTTCTCAGTGGTGCTCAGTGACTGGCTGCGAAGCAATGGGTCCAAACTGGCAAAGAAGAGGTGATGTTTAAACATAAAATAAAGCTTTGGTACTGCTGGGGTAGTCAGACATGGGAACTGGCTGTCCAGAGAGGCTATGCAGTCTCTGTCTTTGGAGACAGTCAGCACTCAACTGGGCAGGATCCTGAGCAACCTGATAAAGCTGCCCTCTGAGCAACGTGGTGGGACTAGATCACAGAATCATGGAGTTGCCTAGGCTGGAAAAGACCTTAAAAATCATCGAGTCCAGTCATTAACCTAACACTGACAAGCCCTTGCCTAAACCATGTCTCTAAGCACGGCTTTTAAATACCCTCAGGCTTTGGGACTCACTCACTGCCCTGGGCAAGCTGTTCGAGTGCCCGAGAACCCTTTCAGTAACAAAATTCTTCCTAATATCCGATCTAAGCTTCCCTTGACACAACTTGAGGTTTCTAGAGGTCCCTGCTTGCCTCGTTTATTCTGTTACAGTCACTGGAGCTCCTTAAGTGGCCTTTGGACTGGAGTTTACCATTTGGTTAACCACTGGAACGTGCAATCCCTTTTGCAACTGGCTGTTGCCTGTTGGGTGTGCGATCGCAACGCCAGTTGAAACTGCTCACGTGTGTCTAAGAGGAGGAGTCCAAGCTGCTTGCTCGTAAAGCCTTGGAAACTTGGGGCTGCTGGCTGCAAATTGGGCAGGGCCTTCAAATTTGGGTTGCATGTGGTAAACCTCTCTCTGTGTAATACAAGGGCAGGAAACTTTTCGTTGCTAATGGCCCAGTAAATGTTTTCAGCACGTTTGATGGGGCCACATCTCAACACGCACTTGTTACTGGATGTGTCGTGCTATGCATATTAAACTAAACTAGGCAGTATGGCTCTGAGCCGTGTGCCCCCTGCCACTGGCTTACTGTGGCAGGGATCTTCAGATCCTGGTCCTGCTCTGTGTCATCTTGCCCAGTCAGTCATCCCTGTTGTGCCAAGTAAAATTGCACTTGTTCTTGGGGCTTGTGGTCTTGAGAGGGAGGTTGAGGCATTAAACGTTGCAGGTATGTCACTGTTTCAGCACCATACAGATACAATTTTTCCCCATTGATCTGGGTATTTGCGTGTTCTGCTCCAACAAACATCATGTGAGTCTTTTAAAACTGATAATCAGCACATGGACGTTGAACATGTGCAGGGAGTGACCCAGAACCTGTCTTCAATTAAAGTATTGCCTCAAAAGCATTCGTGCACAACTTGAGGAGTACTGGAGGAGGAGTTTGCCCTGCTGTCCAGACAAAATTACAGCCTGTGGTAAATAGGACTTATTGTGAGAACTGTCTTTCCTGTAAAGAGCCATCAGGGCTTGATGCAGCTTGATGGGTGACTTTCCTTTTTTGGGCACCTGCAGTGCTTTGAAAGCCTGGGTGGTCACTTGCAGTGTCAGCATCTTCCTTTTTTTAAAGAAGGAAAAAAAGGGCAGAAAAAGACAAGGAGGTTTTAAACAGCTGTCAGTCCAAGAGACCATAAAAGAGAACAAAGCATTTGTGGTGGGATGTGGCAGTCAGTGCCTGGACCTGGTGCATGGAATCCCTCAGAGGTGGCATTCTGAGGGCACTGGGTTGAGCTCTGAGTTGAAACGCATCCCTTTGGGACATGTGTACTGTACTGCCCTGCCTGGGGAGGTGTTCCTGTGCAGAGCTGACACTGGGATTGTGACTCCCCAGCCTGATGTCCCCTCCCTGGAAGGCAGGATGCATGCCAGGGCAGCAGAGCTATAGACCTCAAGAGCCACCAGTTTCCACCCTGCAGCTCTCAGGAGTCTGCGTGACTCACAGATGAGCCTGCTCTGAAGAGCGTAGGAGAAGCTGCAGAGAAGAACATACAGACATCTCTCTGCTCAGTGGAGGAGTGAGTAAGATGTGTTCTGCCCACCTCCATCCCTTCTCTAATCTTTCCTCTGCAACTGTAGGCTCTCCTGGTTTTGGGGGGACCTGTTCCACGTATACATCTGGTCTCTGCTGCTCTCCTCCATAACCCTTTGTAGGGTCATCAACGTTGAGCTGAAAATACAGATTGTGGCATATGGTTGTAGTTGTGTGGTAGGGTGCAGAAGACAGGTCACACTGGTTTACTTTTGGGGGTGTTCTCCTCCTTTCTCAGCCCACGAGAGCCAAGGAGCTGAGGTGTTACCCACATCCAGGCTGTGCTGCCGAGTACAAAGCCCTCCAGTAACTGTGCTGAAGGTATAATGTGGAACAGCAACTCTTGACATCCCCCTCAAGGCCAGCAGCTGTTCCCAAAAAAAGTCCAGTGCTGCTTTATTTCCTTTCTTTTCCTCAAGTAATGGAGAACATAAGGAAGAGCAGAGCTTCACTTGCCAAATCTGATCGTTTAAGTGGTTTTCCAGAACGCTGTGTTTTGTCTTCTGTTGATTAAATGCCTATTTACAGGAGAGAGAAACACTATGGATTGAACTGCCCTGGGTTTCCTCTGATTGCATAAAGGCTGATTTGTATACAGTCTGAAAGCAAAGATGTTCCAAACAGAGATGTTTATAACCTTTGTTTTTAAAAAATATTTAATACCTTCACAGTTTCCTTCAGCAGGAACCAACATCAGTTTGGGGAAGGCACACATGTGAATGTTGTTATGTTACTTGTGCATCTGTACTGGCTGCCTACTAGTAAGCTTAACCATCTTCAAGGCAGGGGAGGGCTGGGCTACCCAGATTTACATGCATCTCCATTTATCTCTCTTCACATGGAGAAAGTGGTTGACAGAGGAGAAACACTTCAGTCTGGTGTCAAAGGGTATCACACAGGGATTTAGTATATGTGGGGTGATCCTTTCAGGCTGAGAAAGGATATGGTGGGAGCATACAAAGGATGTATTTGGAAGCAAATTGTTCTCATTTTATGTAGAGGATGTGCGGGGATTTTGGTCCTTGAACTCAAGGTTGGGCTGACAGAAATGCTGTGGGGTTTAAGGGGAAAAAAAATTCTGCAAATAGCATGGAATAATGTCAGCCTGTGTCAGTACTGGCTGAAAATGACCTAGGGTTCATGGTGGGCACTAGGTCGAGTACAAGCCCAGAGTGTAATTACCACAAAGAAAGCAACAATTGTGCATTTTACCCTGAAGTTTGACTGAGCTCTTCAAGAGATCACAGAAGCTTTGATTGTGAAGCACTGCAGCCCATCCTAGTGCTTGAAGCAGGGTTATTGGCACAGTTTTACTTCGGTATCTGGTCATTGCTCCTTGTACCATCATCAAGCACTACCCTAGAGTTTGGTTCTGTCATCTTCACATCTGTCCTTCAAATAGTTGTGTGGTTAGCTTCTCTTAGCTTCTTCACCAGAGGAAACAAAGTCCAGCTCCCTCAGCTCCTCCTTGGAGGGCATCTGTGACTCATGGATCCCTGTCCATCTTGGTGGCCTTCTGCTAAGCCCTCTGCAGTTTCTCCATGAGCTGGGGGGATAATTATTTTAGATGTACCTGATTTGTGTCAAGCAGAGGAAGTAAGAACATAACTCATCCTGTTGGCCAGGCTTCTAGCATAAGAGACCTTCAGAGGTCCACCATAAGAAAAGCTTCTGTAATCTTACGGAGAACTCACTCAGACTTTAGGGTGAAGTGTGCAACAACTATCTACCACTGTGGTCTTGAAGCAAACAAAACCTGATCTGGTGAGCTTGAATGTGGCTTTGTTTTGATGTCTGCAGAGTGACTAATGCTGTGAGGAGGTGGAAGGGAGAGACGGATGGGGAACATCTGGGTTGTCACTGCATGGCCAAATTGCCTGCAACCTTGGCATCCTCTTTGGCCACTTGCATCTATTTAATGTGACTCTGGTTGTAATGGGTCTAATGTTACCTGCTATTAAAACCTGAATTGTGGTGAACCTTCGGGAAGTAGGTAGGAGGACTTTTTAATCCTGATCTGAAAGAATGCCAGGCAGGAACCAGAGAGCAAGGGACTGAAGTGAGGCACATTATCTGGGCTTGTCTGCAGTGGGGACAGCTTTAGGGTGTTGTTGTCTGGGTTGAACATTTAGGCAGAAAGTGGGGAGGAAGCGAAGCAGATCTTGTTTTCACATGCAACATAGATACTCCATTGCAATCCTGGCAAAAATTCCTGTCTGGTGACAGATATCTGATTTGATCCTCCACACTACTACTAGGCAGACACTCTTCTGTGTGTCAGGTTAACACCTAACAGGTTTTTAGGTGAGCACCTATGTGTTTCTCAGCACAGCAGCAATGCACGTGGTAAAGAAGGGGTCTGCTAAGCATGAGGTTTTGCCCAGTCAGAATATTGCTTGGGGCAAAATAGTTTCATTTAGGGATTTATCAGCTGATGTTAGGGGATGTGGGGCCTGGCTTCTGTCCTGGGCCAGCTGCACCTTGTCAGGGCAGCCTGACAGCTACTTCTCTCCTTTTGGCTCATGGGGTAAGTTCTTCCCTCACAGGATATGACAAATTTTCATTCACTTTAGCATGAGCTCGTCCTCCTCTTTGGGAAGAAGTGGGCCCAGAACAGATAACTGTTTCTCTTGATATTTTCCAGCAAAGATGTGTACATCTGGTTTGCAGCCTTTCCAGTGCTTGCTGTGGCCCTGCCCATGCCATTGCATGCCTAAAAAGCCCAGTTCCCTTACGTAGGAAGTCTGAGCTCGGTTCCATCTAGGCTATGTTTTGGGTTTTCAGTATGAAACCGAAGCTGACCTTCAGGCCGAATATTTTTGGGGAGGGAAGAGGATTACTGTACAGTTGGTACATCCTTCAGTAATTAAAGGTGAAGCTGTACTTGAAAATAGACTATGAAAAGGCACTGAGGAGAAAATGGCTGTAGAAGGGCAAAGTTTGGAGGCTCAGCACACGGCTGCTTCGCTGAGCAGTGTTGGTGAATGTCCACCTGCTGTCTGGTTTGGTACTGATGGCTTAATTTAAGACTCTGCAAATGCTTGTAAGACCTTCCTGAATGTGAAATGACATAGTGGAGCAAGGTTGGCAGCTCTGTTCTGCTTTGGCTTCATTTTTGACTGGTTGGCTTAAATTGCTCTACGTACCGTCGTGGCTTTTTGTGATTCATTTTTAGAAAGTGCAAGCACAGAAAGCTGTCTGTCTGGCTTAGGTTACAGATTACGTCCAAGATTTTCAGTAGCTTAGATATGACCATGATCTTACTTCCTTCTGTCTGAAGGATGGCGGCCAGATTGAGAAGGAGAATGCATCATACCGCTGACGCACATCGAGGGAAATCCGGGAGCTGTCTGCTGGAACAGCTGCTTGTCCTTTTTTTGAAGGAAACTAGGAGGGGGAAAAAAAAAACAACAAAACAACCCCAAACCCAGGGTGAAATTGAGCAACACTGTGAGATACTTGAGCCACCAGTGCATAGACCGATTGTCCCCACTGCTGCCTTAATCAGGCATTTGATAAGCAAGCTGGAGCAGCACTTGGGAATTTTGAATGTAGTGGAGATGTCCTAGTTTGTGAGGAGTTTCAGGGCTGTGCCTGTGGGCGAATTATTTAGAATAGTGATTACTCAGAATCTGAAACTTCCAAGTCGGGGAGGAAGGAGAGGAAATGTACCCAGGAGCTGATTTTTTAAAAATGATTTTTAAGTGGAAAAATTCTAGTAGGTGTGCTTTCAGTCGCAAGTGATGCATTTTAATGTGCTTCCTCTGCTTGAGTTGCTGAAGAGAGTTGCATCCANGAGCAGAGTAAAGGGGGAGAATCCCCTCCCTTGCCCTGCTGGCCGTGCTGCTCTTGCTGCAGTCCAGGACTTGGTTGCTGTCTGGGCTGCACTCACACTGCAGGCTCATGTTGAGCTTTTCATCACCTCAGACCCCCAGGTCCTTTTCCTTCGGGCTGCTCTCCAGACATTCACCACCCAACCTGTATTTGTGCTTGGGATTCACTTTGTCCTGAAGAAAATATTGAGTGGCTGATCTAGTTCATGTTGAAACCCCCTTGCTGTCTTTCTGGGGAGCAGGCAGACAGCAGAAAGGCAGTAGAAGGAGAGAGAGCAGCAGCAAGGTGCTTCGCAGTGCGAAGGCGAGGGAAGCTCGGTGCACAGGAAGATGGGTATGTGAAATGAGTCATGAAGTCCAGCTGCTGTCAGCCCCTCCAACAGCCTGTCCAGAGCCCTGGTGTAATACAACTCGTTTGTGTCGAGGTGGCAAACAGAATGTCCCTGTTGCACCGTGAGTCGACAGAAGGAGAGGTGTTGAAGCAGATCCTCTTACATAGCACAGGCTGAAGCAAGGTAATGAGATGTGCACTCAGCATTAACTCTCGGTGGTAAAGCCAAGGAGGGCAACAGAGCCTGATTTCTCCAGGGGTTTCCTCACCCCTGCCGTGTGTTTTGCACTGGGCAGTTGTGAAAATATCAGCTTGAGTATGAACACCCATGATGGACTTGTTTAAAACAGAGACAAATAATCACTCCCTTCTTATTAACCTCTTATTCTGTCTTCCGCATCATCATTGCTTAATTATGGCTAATGATTATCAGAGAAGTTAAAGGAGAGGCATTCACAGAGTCTGTAATGAAATCTGCAGTTGGACAATAGAGGAATAAAATCTCTAATTATCTGGGCTGGGAATTTAGCTGTGATGGTATGGCTATGTGTTCAGCAGTGATTGTATGCCAGATTACATGTCCTTTTGGACAGATCTTTACTTTAACTGGCTCTGTGGGGAGGCATCAGATCAAGCTAGAATCCCATACTATGTGGAGTAATTCATGCTAGGAATTGCACTTGCAGCCTCTAACTATATTCAAGGACCATTTTCTGAAGCATTTTGTGGAAGGGGCTACTTGATACTGTGATACTGTGTGAATTGCTGGTCAGAAAGGAATTTCACTAGGGTTGTTGCTAGAGACACATGGATCTCAGATGCTCTAAGTGTACCAAATATAGCTTGGATGTGTGGTGTGGAAGGCTTGTGGTCTTGGAAGCTGCATCTCAGCTTTTTGAGAGTATAAATTTTCAGCACTACTTCTTCCAGTTAGAAAATCAAGTGAGTAGTCTAGACAGAGGTGGCAGAGGATTCCCCTCTGAAAAGGAACCCAGTGGAATCTAGAAGCTGGAGTGAGCCTAATGGGAGAGAGCAGGGCTTGGGCCTCCTCTTTTCTTTTTCCTTTTTTTTAAAGGCTATAGTTAGCTGGCAGCCCATCCAAAAGCAGTTGGCTGTATTAATTGTTCCTAAGTGAAAACTTTACATGGGTGTAACTCTTTCTTTTCTTTGGCAGCCAAAACATTTTTACTTCCAAAGGCAAAAGCTCTGCTTTTTTTTTTCCTTTTTAAAAAAATTTGATGCCTTTTCTAGGTAAGGGAGCTTCAGCTAACCCAGCACTTACAGACATTTAAAATGCAATTAGCGGGGCCGGGGCGGGGAGAATGAGGGAAAAAGGACACAAACACAAACTGGGAAAAGTGGGACAGGAACAGTGCTGCAGCTGGTTGCTCATCTGGACAGCACAGGGAGGGCATGGTGGGAGGTGTGATAGTGGAAGAAGCATGTTTTAAAACTTCCAAGGGTGTGCTTTTTATGTAGCACCCATTACCCTCTAAACATTACTGCTGCAACTGGCTGATCTGCCAGAGCTCTCCATGAGGTTAGGAGGATTGTGGCCAGATATCAATATTAGCCTTGGCAGCTGAGCTACAGCAAAAAAAATATGCATCAGTTGTGAGCCTTCCTGTGCCAGGGAATATATTAATGAGTCAATGGCCTTAAGAGTGACTTTCAGCATATAGGGATGATGCTGAATGGATGTGCCCGTTCTTGGGAGTATGGGGTCCAGGGAGGTCTGGACCTAACCACTGCTCAGTGCTCCAAATGGGACTTGAGGAGCTTGCATGGAAGGGAAATGCTGCTGGTCCCAGTGTCTGCTGAGAGCTGGAAAGCAAGTTTAGTGTGTGAGGGAATAAGGGACATCACAGGAGATGCTGGTTCAATGCAAGCTCATGGCTGACACAGACCAAGGAGACCAGGCAGAAAACATCTCCGATGCTCCCCCAGAGCATCACAAATAATGATCAGGTTACATGTGTCCTGTCACTGCCTGCATGGCAGCAGCACAGCACTGATCATTCACATGGGCTCCTCCTGTCTCTTCTTTTTTCCATGGTTTCTCTCAGAAAGCTCTCCTGAGGGAGAAGAAGCTTTGATATTAAATCAACTCTTCAGATCATGTTTTTCTCCTTGTCGGGGTGGCTGGTTGAGGGATTTTGTCTCCTTCAAGTCATGCTGCTGAGGCTCCTGTTCTGAATCTTCTCTGGCATCTTCCTTACAGTGTAGATGGGGACATAGCTCAGATTTATGAATCCCTATCCAGATTTCTGCAACTGACAGCCTCCTTCTCAGCTGTGAGGTAGGAAAGCCAAACCAGCAGATCACTTCTTAAGAGGCTTTGTCGTCCTGGGTGGGGACAGGTTGGTTTGGTCTCTTAAAAATAAGGCCGAGCCAGCTCTGTAAGGAGTGAAATGTACGAATGTGCAAGCTCTCACATGGAACAGCTCATATAAAATCTGCACTGTCCTGGATTTCTGTGTCCCCTAATCTAAAAACATTCTCTGAGCTCAGCAGGATGCTTCTTTGTACAAGAGGGCTGAGCACTTGAGTGGGACTTCACAGTTACAAGGAGGGAGGTGTGGCAGGGTTTGTGTGTTCAGGGTGGAAATCCTCTGAATTTTTGTTTTAAAAGTGCCTAGAGATTTTTTTTTTTTTTTTTTTTTTTAATGCAGGGACCATTTCCTTCTCCTTGATGTCTCTGGGAGCTGTGGTGGTTTGCTTCAAGGGCTCAGCCTGTCTGCTGGCTCTGCGGGGTTTCAGCGCACTTTCTGTGAAGGGGCATTGTGTGTGGAGATCTGAGAGCTGAAGGAAGTAAAGTCTATGTTTGGGAGTTGAAATACTTGAGGAGAAATAATTGACCATAATCTGACAGCAGATCTAGCTATGCAAAGGACAGCTCATCACCATGTTAACAGAAAAGGGCTTTCTAACGGAAATGGAGCTGATGGATGTTTTCTAATTATTCCCTTGTGCTGCAAATGTTAGAGAGCCAGCTTGAAATCTCTGCCCAGAATTCAGAGCCTTAATTTGTTTGACCTTTCCACTGCTGCAGACACAAGGCCGTGTGAATTGCAGTCATCTCTGTTAATTTCTCTATTGTTCAGGGGATGTAAGTGGGACTGTTCTTCTGCAAATGCTGCATGGAAGGTGGTGTGGTGCAGTGAGGCAGTGATGCAGTGGGGTGTGAGGCAGTGATACAGCTGTGTGTTAAGCAGTGCTTTGCAGTGTTCTTGAAAGGGATGCTGAGCCACATCTTACCGCAGGGTTCATCTTCCAGGCAGGCTGAGGGACATCCTGGCTGACTGGAGCTGGAGTTTTGTTTGAACACACTGATGCTGAAGGAGTTTCTGTACCTTTCCATGGCTTTTTTTAGATGTTATGGCAGGTATCTGGAGATGCCCAAGAAATGTGTGGACATGACACTTCAGGATGTGGTTTATTGGCCATGATGGTCTTAGATGATGATTGGACTGGATGACCTTAGAGGTCTTTTCCAACGAAAGCAATTCTATGATTCAGTGGATTTCTTAGGAAAGTGCCTTGGGTTTTGCCTTCAAACAAATCCATGCTGACAAAGAATGGCACATTTCAGATAACGTATCTCAAGGATGTTTAAGTCTCCAGTAACATCCTTTTCCCTTCAGAATATTATTCCAGCTAATCAGCCTAAACACCTTTTAGAAGTGCATATGTGTGCGTGTGTGTTCTGCTGGTTTATCTGGGAGACTTTTTATACTGGTTTGCTTTCATGTTTTAATAAAGGAAAGCTCTAGCTGCCAGGCATCTGGTGGTTCAGATGGGTGCCCTGGTACCCAACACGTGTGCCTGTGTGTCACTCTTGGCCTGTGAATCACCAGTGGGTGCAGCAGTAATTTTTGGTAACTAGGAGGCAGACAGAATTGCTGGTTATGATTTGATGTCTTGCCCACAGCAGAGCAAGCAAAAGGGATGAATTAGAGACAGGAATAGTAGCACAGCCTTTTTCTCTTTTTTTGTGTGCAGGAAACCTCAAAGCATATAATAAACTATTGCCATTTTGATTACCCCTCAAAAAAAAAAAAAAAAATTACCCTGCCCAAAAATTGAATACGAAGATAAAATAAGAAAACCTCAAGCTTAATGGTTTTGCCAGTAATAAAAATACATCACAGAACAAAAGGCTGCAGAGGGTTGGTTTTTTGTTTTTTTTTTTAATATCTTGTATTCAGCATGCTGGACTGAAAAGAAATTGGCAAAAGTGTGTTTTGAAAGTCCCCACCTCGCTTGTAGTGTCTTATTTTTGCCTGTGAAGGAGGAGTGCCATTGTGGCTACACCAGCAGGAATGGTGGTGAGGGTGGGAAAAAGACATAATTAGGGTAGCATTAATTGCTCTTATCAGAGGATTTATTTTACAAAAACCTTTCAAAACTCAAGCTGCCCCACCATAGCTCATTTCAGCCATGTCCCTTTTAGTCCTGGAAGTTATACAGGGCCTGAGTGGGGACTCCCTGAAATCCACCTCTGCTTTTTTACTTCAGTGAACAAAGAGCCATTAAATTACAGGAAAGCAAAGCTCCTTTGGGCTGTGTTCTGCACCCCTGGGACTTGTTTGAATCCTTATAAACACATTGAACTGATGCTGGCACTTTAAGTAAAGCCTTTCATCTCCTTTCTATATAATGAGCATATCCTTGGCCGCAGCCAGTAAGCTGCATCCTTCTCTCATCCCTTCCCTTCCTCACCGTTCTGAACCTGCTGCTTCTCATCTGTGGAGGCTCATCCCTTTGCCTGCCAAGCTTCTCCACATCTCAGTGCAGCTGAGGCAGGTCTTGCAAGTGGGGAAGAAAATGTTTGTGAATGCTGATTTTCTCTAGACGTAAATCAGGCTGCCTTTTACTGATAGTTTGCTGAGTGCGTTGCACTGATAGGTTCTCACTGAGTGTCTGCTGGAAGAGCCCAAAGAATTATCTTTTCNGGTGTGTGTTCACGCAGCATGTTTCTGGCACTACTGGGGTGTGGTGGGGTGTGAAAAGTTGAACTGCCAAGTCAGCATTCTCTATCCACTGCTCTTTTAAAATCAAACTAGGAGTTTTTCCATCTCCACCAGTGACAGAACCCAGAGGATACAGTTGTTCTGCACAGAAAAGTGCCTTTCAGGGATGTCTGGCCCAGCTCCTGTGCTCCACCCAAGGCAATAGTCTAAGCAAGGCAAAATGCTGCTGAATCCCAAGTCTCTTTTTGTGCCCACAGCTTAACTTGGAGTTCCTGCTCTCAAATACTTATCCTGTAGGATTGAGGCTTGGATGACTCCAAACCCGTGTCATTACCAAAGCGGCTTAGAATGTGCAACTGGACTTGCTGGTGTCTGGAGGAATATTGTTGCCATGCAGGTTCATGGGAGTTGCCCGTCCACGTTGATGGGGAGACTGTGCCGGCTTTCAGCTGCTTCTTGGCAGGGTTTAGCTAACTGGCTTTGCGCAGCGTCCGACAATGGTTTTTCCACGAGGTGCGGTGTGCGCCAGTGCCCGGAGCTGGCTGCTGCCGTGCCCTTACTCATGAAACTGGATGCTTGCATTTGGCACTGCCGTGCCGTGCTCCTTTTAGCAGGCAGGGAGGCAGAGCACTGCTGCAGCTGACACAGATCAACCACGCTGCAGCCTCGTAACCACAGCTCTAAATCCACTTTTTCTGCATGGAGCAGAAGCAATTGGAAAAGCAGGCGGCGCTTGCGCTTGGTCCTGGCTTGTAGAGCACTTACTTAGTCCTGTTCCCTCCTGGACTTTGCTCATTTGATCTTGCATGCATCACAGACTGTTAAGTTTCACCCAGGTATCTCTGTATTAACTTGAGAATTGCAGCCTAATCCAATTTTACTTGGGAGAGACAAGAGGGAGGTTAATTCCTGATCTTCTCCACAGACAGATGATTGATTAGGTGAGAGGTACTTAAGTGGTCCTGAGAGAGAGGTGTATCCCAAGATGCAGTAGCACTCCAGGGGAAGGATTTATTCTCCCATCTGTCCTGAAGTAGGAATTATTCCTGACACTAGCTCTAGTGACCAACAGTGACCTTCAGCACAGCTAACTAGCTAGACCTTGTAGAAAAAAGAAATGTATCTTCCATCAGGCTTGGTCTGGTGTGAGATGATTAGCAACTTTTCAGAGTACCCATGGTCCCTCCAGTCCCCTCCAGCAATACCTTTTGCTATTACAAGTATATGTAATACCAGCAAATGTTGCCTGATCCTGACAGGCAATTGCTGGAGCTCCAAAATAGCAGCTCTAGTAATAAAAGTTTATTAACACAGGGCTGTGAGTGGTAGGAACCAGCTGAGCAAGAGAAAGACAATTGCATAAAGCTATATGGAGCATTTGCAAGTTCAGGTCCAGACAGGATGCTCACATCTAAGCAGCTGGGATGTTCTGTGCACAGAGACTCTGCAACACTTCCCAGAAACTTCATTTTAAGAGGTTTTTAATCTAATTTTGAAGTCTTGAGTAGTTTGGCAGTCATTATCTTGCCTGACTTCTCCATTTTGGTGAAGCTCCTCAGTTGTTTAGCCACTTTGACACTGTGGTGCCTCCGTTTTCAGCTATTGGATATTGTTACACCTTTAAATCAATAATGAAACTCTGTTTCCGTATTGTCACACAGTATCCGCCTACACTTACTCTTCAGATTATGGCTTGCCTTTTCTTCTTAAATTAATGCCCACTCAATTAAAGAAAACAATCTAAATCCCAGCACTCTTGCTTGCAACCTTCTCTGTCCCATTCCCGTGCTTTAGAAGAACATCCTACCCTGGTACTCCTACTCGTAACCCACCACCCTACAACGAGCAGCACATGTGGTGACAATTCCTTGGTGTGCCAGACAAAGCTGAAGTAATGTTGGTCTGTCAAAACGTGCCTTTTGCATTTGCTTTGCCCAAGAGAAGTAGGTGTCAACAGCTCCTATTTCTGTTTCTCCTTGTTGGAGTGTTTGTATTGACTAGCTTGTCATCTGCCATCACAGTCCCATGGGTATTGGGGGCTAATTCTGCCCTCCAGGCCTGTTCCGAGGTGGAAAAAGAGGCATGTTCCTACTGCTGATGCAATGAAACAGACACACAGCAGCTCTGCTCTGCGGTATGGTCCAGAGAGCATTTGAAATGGAATAAATCTTGCAATCCTGTTAAAACCATGCCAAAACACTTCTCAGACTGGGTAAATATTAATAGCAGGCTGACACGAGTTCCTTGCCTGCTGTCATCTCTAGCTTTAGCTATCTTGGTCAGGAGGATCTGCAGGCAGTATCTGGCCAAAGTCTGCAAGGCTCCTTCTCTCCTTAGGGTAAAAAGAAACCGATGGTCAGATCTCCAGGATGCTGTTTAATACGGTCCCTGTTTAAGCCACCGGTCCAGGAGTGGAAAGTGTGTGTGCTTCCAGATCTTCTAGAAGAATCATCCTCAGAGGATGAAGTTGCCAAGTCTTCAAAGACTTTAATTATCACGCTGTAATTCCATCTGCGACCTTAATAAAGATGATGTCTTGGGGGGTGATCTGCTTTCGTCCTCCTTTTGCAGGCTGCGGGCTGATGCACAAGCCTTTGCCTTTCTGGTGTTCTCAAGTTTTAGGGTTTTTTTCCTGTCAAAGGGAGAAGAGAGGCTGTGAAAGTCAAAGGAAGTACAGTCAGTCGTCAGTGCAGTAGTTGGGGTAAAACCTGCACAGCCGCCAACGTGAGGATCGTATATTTTACTGGGTGATGCAAAATAAATGTTTAATTCATAGTGCATAGCACTTTAAATAAATATCACTCGGCCACCCTCTAATGAGCATACGCCTGACCGTTGACACCTCGTATTCTGGATGCAGCTTCCCTGGCTGGCTTTTATGGCAGACTCTACACTTTCAGGAAAATAACATTCAAAATGCAATTCATTCCACCTTGTCTAAAATGAGGTTTCGTCTTGCCAACTTTGAAGCCTTGCATTGAAGCTGCTGCCTGAAGGCAGCACTAGTGATTAAAACTGCCTTTTATAGAGCACTGAACTGCAGTGTCATATGCAAGATGGTAGCCACACACGGCTACTGTCTACTTTTAACTAAAGACCTTCATGTTTCTCCTCCATTTTGCTTTCTTATTCCCTGCGTCCCATGCCATGCCAGACCCACCTGTGTGCAGGTTCCCAAGGGGGTTACCCTGTGCTTAAGGAAGGGAGAAGTTAATTAATTTTCAAGCCTGGCCGCACAAAGGAAATGGAAGTTTGCTCAGTAATTATTCTTTCCTTCAGCAAACAAAGACAAAATTCTATTTCCCTGCTTTTTGTCTCATAGCTAGATCCATTCCTTGGGCTTCCCAGCCACGAGGGTGAAGAGGGAGAGAAAGCAGCAGTGAATAACGGAGCGGCTGCAGGAGGGCTCCCGCTGCTGCTTGTTGTGACAGGTGGGAGGGCAAAGGGAGCAGAAGGAAAACAGAACTGCAGCCATTGTAAATACGGATTTCCTAGGTAAACAGAGATTTGTGTAGTGCAAATCTCATCCACTGAAGTGTGTTATTTGTTGCAGGTGTGGGGAGTCCCTGCTGCTGTATCCGCGCTTGCTGTTTCCAGTTGTGCTTTTTACCTTTTTTTGAGTCTCACTAATCTTGGGCAGCCTGAGGCTCGCCTGCTTATTTGGACACCGTCACTTAGTAAGGTATTATGGCATTGACACTGTGCACTCTGTTGCTGAGAAGATAAAGGAAGAAGTTAGGATTAAATGAAAATAAGGAGGGAGACAGTTCTTGACCGCTGGTGAATATGCTCTCTGGTGCAGTGGGCTCCTGCGGTCCCTCCCGACAGCTCCCTCCAGTTTTACATCTGCAGCAGGACCCACACGATGCTGGTAATTGTTTGCCTGTTTCAGTTTTGCTGAGGAGGGCTTGGCAAGTGATCACATACCTTTCCCAGCCATCTTCTCAGGCTACATGTATAAAGGGGCTGTAGCTCTTCCACATAGTTCTTGAATGGGAAGTGTTGCCTGTTCTGCTGAGGAAACTTGCTCTGGAAGCTCACTAGCACCACTCCCCCATCTTCAGGCACGGTTGTTTCTGCTGCCTTGTGTCGATGCCAGCACTTAAACATCAGGGAAACCAGAATGTTTGCACTGTGAGCTAATCTACTCTTTAAAGATGTTAGATAATGTAATAAAATAGCTCAATGGTGCATTGCAATTACCTTTCACATTTCGTCATGCTTCTAAAATTTTTGTCTTCTGAAACCAGGACTATATTTTTAGTGCAGTGCAATCAAAAAATGTCTGGCCAAGAACCTGATCTAGTTCCTAGGAAAATGGAAATATTCCTTTAAATGTCTTCCAGAGCTGTGGTTTCCTCTGAGTATTAAACTCCATTTGTTATGTCCTGATTACATACTTCGGTCTGGGCTATATATATATGGCTTGGATTTTTAATTCCACCTATATGGACAGTTTGAATTCTTCCTTGTATTTTTAATTACAGAAAGCACAACTTAGACTTTGTATTTTAGCATGATGTAAGCATACTTATTTACTAGGCAAGAGAATCAAGATGAGATTATTTTGTTTGCCACTGAAGCTTACAGATTATTATCATCACCATTATTATTGTTTTTCTTCATGGTTATGACCAATAGACTCATGCTGTTAAAACCCTAACCATTATGTCAGGGTAATGGTTTCTGTCAACTTGTAAGTGAAGAAAGAAACCTAATATAGAGCTGGCTAAGTCACCAGTGGAGTGGGTTTGACATTTGAATCTGACATCATTCAACAGTGGCATGAGTTAGTGCATCTCTTAGAAACCTGCGTCTTGGTGAGTTCACATAGCTCACTCTTCCTGGCATTTTGCGATACTCAGGGCACAAATTATTAGCAGTAATTCCAACTGCTCTCATAAACTATGACCTCTTGCTGTCTTCTGCTCTCTTCAGGTTTTCAATATATCTCTTTTCCTGTAAGGAAATTTCCATCTGGGGTTTATCACACAGCTTCCTATCTACTGTGGCATCTGTGCGGAGCTGTGTGATCTTGGTCTTTCCCAACCTAAAGAGTTCTGTGATCCCCCTCCTAAAACTCCAGCTGCCACCATGAGCAAGTCACCTGCAGTTGTTAGTGCACACTTCCTCATGCCCATTAACCATTTGATGCCTGTCTGGTTGCTCTCCTGTGGGACACAAAGCACAGCCAGAGCAGAACAGCACAGGTAAATGTCCTTTCAGGACAGTTTCCAGAGTCAGTACCAAGTGGGAGCTGTCTGAAGGATGAAGAGGGGAAGGGCATTTTGGATAGTCTGTGCTTTTTAATGTTGTGAGGTTGTTTTACTTTCCCAATGTATTTTGGCCCTTTGAGAGGATGAAGAAGCTGAGATTTGATGAGTCAGGTGGTTTCTTTCCCATTCACAGTGGGCAGGAGTGTTATACTGCAGACAAAACCCAACCTCCCAGGAGTCTGGGAAGCTGGGCTTTCAGGGCCACGAAGGCTTGCTTTGACCTACTTCTTGACTCGTTGCAAACAGCACACACACATCTGCTAAGATGAGACTGTTACTCCGCTGCTCCTGGCTGCTCCTCCTTGCTGCCAAAGAGGACAGTGCCTTGTGTAATGGGAAGGCAGCAGCTGGCAGGCACCAAGCCTGACAGGTCTTCAGGTTTGGGCCACATCACTTTGTTTCCAGCCTTAAAACCTTTTTCTTAGAAATCCTCGTAGTGTGAGATCCCAGAGCTCAAGAACAGGCAGTAAATCAGCATAATGCAAGGAGCAACACAATGTGTAAATCACGTGTGTCTGTCTCCTCACCCATCCTACGTAGGGCACAGAAAGGATGCTTCTCAGAGCGGATGGATTTAGTGGAGTTTGTATGTGATTTCTTTTAATGTGCTTCAAATTAGTCATGGTGCTTTATTTCCTAGGCTTCATTAAGCTTGTGGTCTGACCATGTTGTGATAGTCACTCCTAGCAGTTTACTGAATACTAGTTTTAATATCCGGATATGGATTTCTTCAATATCCTGCGATGCATTTTTCAGTGCTTTTCTGGATAACACTAATACTAAACAGCCTCTGATGCGCCAGGCCCCCGAGCTACATTTTAAGCTTAGCATAATGCTTACCATCTTTCATCTTTGCACAACACACACTGCTGTTTTGGGGATGTTTTTTAGGACATAAAGTACTCAAAAAGAACGTCTTGCCTTAAAAAGGACTGTAAGACAGCATGATCTCTTCTGGTCTGCCATTATGCCTTCTTCCTTTCACTCTTTCCTTTTCTCTTTACCCATCCTTTGCTTCTCTCTCTCTTTTTTTTTTTTTTTCTTTTAATCTGTGGGAAGTAATATAATGGTGCCTTGTTTCCATGGAGAGCAAAATACCCAGAAGATCATCTCTGTATTCTTACAGCTTAAAGACTTGTAGAAACAAATGTCATTCCAGAGGGAAAAAGAAAAGTTCTCTTTTGACAGTCTGCTGAATAAAAAGGTGACAGACTTGAATAGCTTAGGCTCGATTTGTCACCAGTGTTCCTGTGACACTGCTGGATTAGCTGTTAGAGTTTCTGTGAAGGTAGAAAATGACAACTGAGTCAAGTGATCAAACTTCCCTCCCAGACGCAGGGTTGGTATTTGCTGGTTTGCATTGAAGCAGTTCTGGACCAGGTGTAGATTTGCCTCTTCCAAGCAGAAAAAAAACCTTTGAACCTATTATCATTGCCTTAAAAATGAAAAAGAGAACTAACCCCTCAGGCACTGGAGAGGAGGCCAGACCTCAGAGGACAGCTGAAGAGAGACAGACAGGTTTCTAACATCTGTTTCTGGTGGGTGGATTGTATTTGACTTTGTTTCCAGGCGAGGCAAAGGCAGCAGAGGCATAGCGTGATGAAAAGTGTGGCCCTGCACCCTGACCTTCTGGCTCTTTGCTTTCATAAAACCAAACAGCATGGACAGAACAGCCATGAAATGAGGAGTGAGAACCCTGGGCTCCATGCTTAGCTCTTTCTGTAGGCTTTAGAGGAAATACTGCTAACACTGGATTGGGCATCCCAAATCAGGTTGTTGCTGTAGAGTATGTCCTTGACAGATGTCCTTGAGTGCAATGAGAGCCTACCTCCCACCCTGAGCTCTGTGGGTGCCTCCAGGCCCTGCCAGATGAGCTGTGTTGAAAGGTACTGCTATATGAAGATGCAAATAGTGTGCCGGTGCCCACCCACCTTGCTTTCTGTTACACAAAGTGCTACCCCCGGGGCTGAGTCAGCAATGGGGAACACTTCCCTCTGCTGCCAGCCTTTTTGCAAAATCTTGCTCTGGGCATGGGTTTTAAAGCCTACTGCTGGCAGTGAGTTGGGAGTGCACCTATTTGCTCATCGGGGTCACATCAGAGCCCTTATTAGCTCCAGCTCTAAACCGCACTGAACTCGGGAACAACCTGCAGTTCAGATGATACAAGTATATCTCAGAAGAGCACTAAGGAAAATGCAGCAGAAAGTAGTCTTGTGTGTCCCTCTGAAAGCCCCATTGAAGAACTCTGGCTCCCTTGTGGACATGCCTTCATGGGACAGCAGAACACAGTCCCCATCCATGCACCCTGCCCTCCTGGGCCGGTGGCCTGCCTGCGTCTGAACCGCGGCGATTTATAACGCCCCGAGGAGACCTGTGCCCGTTTCAATGCAGCTTTAAGCTGTCAGGCTGTAAATTGTCTTGGTTCAGGAGGTACTTCAAAGCAGCCCTGCCTTCCTGCAGCAAGGAGAAGGCTTTTTGGCAAACTCAGCATAAGTCATTTGCTATTCATGAGTTGAATCCCTGAAATGTCCTCGATTAACAACTAAAAATGGGTCATAAGAAGACAAGACATCGCTGTCTGGTGAATGAAGCTTCTGACCCCACCAACCTTCTCCATCCATTGGCTAAAACTGCTTTTGCCTTCCCAGCAATGGCTTTTCCTCCCTCCCTGCCTTTCTTCATTTTGCTCAGCAGCGTTGAGCACCCACAAGGTTCCCTGAAGCAATGGGACTTTGCCCCAGCGAGCAAACCCACCCAAACGATCTCCATGTTTTGGGATTAGGGACTCCTCCCATTACTCCGGTCACAGAATCACAGAATATATCTGTCTGGAAGAGACCTCAAAGATCATCCAGTCCAGCCTTTGACCCAACACTGGAGAGTCAGCACTAAACCATGTCCCTAAGTGCCAGGTCCACACACCACTTGAGCACCTCTAGGAATGGTGACTCCAACGCTGCCCTGGGCAGAGACCATTCCAGTGTTTAAAGTATTTCCTAGCATCCAGCCTAAATCTCCCATGGCACAGCTTGAAACCGTGTCCTCTATTCCTGTTGCTTATCACCAAGGAGAAGAGGCTGGCCCCATCCTCACTCCAGCTTCCCTTCAGGTAGTTACAGAGAGTGATGAGGTCTCTCTTCAGCCTCCTCTTCTCTAGACTAGTGATGAATGAAAATGTTAAAATTCCACCAAGCTGCCTGGTTTCCAGATCTAGAAGGGCTGCAGTGTTCCCAGGGAGGGAAAACCCTAGCTGGGTGCTAGAGGTATGTAGGGACCAAAGAACAGTTTTGGAGCTGGATCCACTCTCTCAAAACTGCACCTGCAGCAGCTTGTTCACAACTAGCAGAGAGAACTGTCCTCCAGGTTGGAAGTAAAGGAGTGAGGAAAACCCTGCAAAAGGACCAAAACCTCTTCATTTCTGTGGCTGATGTTCAAAAGAGAGTTTAGCTTGAATAGCAAATCCTTCACCAAGCTTGGGAATGGTTGAGGCAGTGTTTGTTTTTTTTCTCCCTTTTCATTTCTAACAGTGGCTAATGCATTTAGACTCTTGCAGAACTTCATTTATCAGTATCTACATCTCCTGCTTTCATTTAGGGCATTACAAAAGCAGCAGTTGAATATTCTTGTTGTCAGAGCTAGATGATGGATGGCATGCATCAGCACAGCTTCAACACCCCCGCTCGGAGGCGAGCCCCTTGGGTTGGCAGACCATGTGTAATGCAAGAAGCACTTGGTTACAGAGCACTGCAGAGTAATGCTGCTTGTTACTCTTCCAAACTGTGCCAGACAGCAGACTTCCCAGAAAACCTCAGACCATATACAGTTAGCCAGCAACACTGTGTGAAATCCTTACCCATATTTGAACGAACGGGCTCACTTGGACACTGCCAGGAGGGAAATGCCAGTCTGCCTGACAGCTCGTTTGAATAATGAGAAACTTGTTCCACTGACAAGGGGACAATAAAAGCTGTGGCTGCCTAGAAAGATGCTGCTTTCCTTCTGGTTCAGAGCGTGGAGAGGAATGGGCTGGTCCCAAACCTGTGCACACGCAGCTGTGCTCTTCCCTTCTTCCACTGCTCTTCCCTTGCTTTTTTTTCTGCTCTTCCCTTCTTCTACTGCCCTTCCCTGCCTTCTTCCACTGCTCTTCCATTCTTTCATTGCTTTTCTCTTACTGCTTCTGCCTTTTTCCCAGGGTGTTAAATCAGCACCCAACCTGCAAACCCTGTCCAGATGAGGCTCCAGTTTTTATTAGTTGATTGCTACTTTGTCCAAAACATGCCTTGTTTTAAATATATTATCCCTTGTGCTTCAGCAGAGCAAGTAATGGAGGTAGGTGACCTTTGTAGTTAGAGCTATGAATGCACAATTTATGGGACGTTTGACATACAGGGCATGAAAGTCAAATTCTTGAGAGATCAGCAGCCCTCTCAATGGGCAAACTTCCTCTGCTGATCTCCTGTTGATTGAGGAGCTGCATCTTTTGTAACCAAACTACTGTGTATGGCAAGGGGTTTGCATGGCAGAGCTCTTTGAGGCAGAGGCGTTGTATGATTTTGGCTGTGCCACCCCTTCACTGGCTGATGTACATGTTTTCCTGCCATGAGACAAAGGGCAGATTTTGCTTTTAAAGTCAGCACAGAATACTGGGCAAGCTTTAAGCCCTGCATGGTAACAATATGAGTGCAAGAAAACCAGTTTTGCAATCGTGGCATCTGACTGTGAAAACTCTGTCTGCAGCAGCGGCGTTACCGTGCGGTGCTCTTTGCCATCGCAGCCTTCTCAAGCTGCGTTATCCCAGGGCCAGGGCTTGGCTGTAGTATCCTCATGGGTTGACTGAAACATGTGGCTTCTCCACATAAAACAAGGGTTTGTGGCTTTATTTCCTTCCCCTCCTCTGAGCAATTACTAAACAATGCTTTTTGGCAAAACCCAAATATGCATGCGTTTAAAACACACATTCAGAACAATGCTGTGCTGCTTTAGTGAACCCTGGAATCTGTCATCCTGTGCTGCTTCCCTGTGTGAAACAAGCTGGTGATTGAGTCCAGGCCCTTGTAGACGGTCCTCAAACCAACCCCAAAAATGGTGTATCTGGCTGAAAAGACTAATTAAAAGATGAAGGACCAATCTGAGCTCACAGACTGGTGGAAGAGGAGCGCTGAAACCATCTGCCTGCGTCACGAATGTTGCATCAGTACTGGGCGTCAGTTCTGTGGGAGTGTGTAAGGAGTTCCATAGCTTGTTCTGATATTCCACCAGCAGGAGTAAAAGACATTCTTTTAAATGCAGTTTAAGTTAGGAGAAGCAGCCAGAGGAAAGTGGAATGAATTCCCACTCCAGTGCTGGGAGCCATGGAGGGGTGTCTCACTGACACCAGTCCAGGGCAGGGAACCCCGTGCTGCCTCTTGCTGCCACTTTCCCTCCCTTCTGCAGCAGGCCAGCCCTGCTCTGGTGAGCAGAGGGAAATTGTGCTCCTTACTGGGAGGCTTTCTGCTTTTGGAGGACTGAAACATAGTTGATTGCAGGCCCTTGTGCCTTGTGCTCAGCCACAGTGGCTCTTCTTAACCTTGCTGAGCTGGAGGGGTAGTGAGGACACCTGCAAAGGTTGGTGCCCTCAAACCATGCTGAAGTACCTGCAGAGCTGGTTGTCAGGTGGGGAAGACTTGTAAGCTGAAAGAAGCAATCAGAATTTCCATGTTGCTCCCCATCACCAACAAGCTAAATGTGCTTCATGCCCTTTTTGCTGAAGGGCATTCTTGATCCCAGCTTCCTGCCACAACTCTTCACAAAGGATCAGAAGCAGCAGCTTGGCCTGTTGCCATGAAGAAGGAAGCTATGTTCCTCTTCATCCAAAATGGTGCTGCTCAAGCTGGAAGTGCCAAAAGTCTTGTGAATTAATCTGTTTTTTTTTTTAAATACACCCCCACCTTTTTACACTCAGGGAAGTGGCTGTTGAGAGGCCAAATCTTTGCCTAGTTAAATTCATGGTAATCTCCTCTGAAGGCTTGGGGAGATTGAGAGCTTTGTGCTGATGTGGCTCCTTCAGCCTGCACCTTTTACCTACCTGCTCAGGGCTGGGGGTTTCTGAATCGTCTTGAATCAAAAGAAAGCTGTACTGGCAATGTGGGCATGGCTGAAGGCACTGCATCTAGTGTGAGGTGTCCTTGCCTATGACAGGGGGGTTGGAACTAGATGATCCTTGAGGTCTTTTCTAACCCTGACAATTCTGTGGTTCTGTGATCCTGCAGCTGGACCCTCTGGGGCTAATCCTGTCCCCATGGTTCTTGCAGAATCTTATGAGGAACAGCTCAGGTAGCTGGAGTTGTTCAGCCTGGAGAAAAGGAGGCTCAGGGGAGACCACCTCACTCTCTACAACTCCTTGAAAGGAGGTTGGGGCCAGGTAGGGGTCAGCCTTTTCTCCCAAGGAACAATGGAGGAGAAAACGGCCTCAAATCAGGCCAGAGGATGTTTATGTTGGATATTAGGAACAATTTGTTCCCTGAAAGGTTTGTCAAGCTCTGGAACAGGCTGCCCAAGGAAGTGACTGAGTCCCCGTCCTTGGAGAGATTTAAAACCATGTAGATGTGATGCTGAGGGACATGGCTTACTGGTGGACTTTGGCAGTGCTGGGTTAATGGTTGGGCTTGGGGATCTTAAAGGTCTCTCCCAACCAGAACTGTTCTGTGATTCTGTGAATTGGGTGTTCTTAGAAGCCTGGAGACCTGTTCTGGGTGTGCTACAAAATCACTGCTGTCCCCAGCCAATCTAGCTGCTAGAGACCTGCCCTGGGTGTGCTGCAAAATCACTGCTGTCCCCAGCCAATCTGCTAGAGACCTGGCCTGGGTGTGCTGCAAAATCACTGCTGTCCCCAGCCAATCTGCTAGAGACCTGGCCTGGGTGTGCTACAAAATCACTGCTGTCCCCAGCCAATCTGCTAGAGACCTGGCCTGGGTGTGCTGCAAAATCACTGCTGTCCCCAGCCAATCTGCTAGAGAGGCTGCACTGCTCCAGCTTCACTTCTGTTGTTGAACTGATACTGAGATGGTGTGAGGATGCCTAAGCTGCAGCTGAAGTTTCTCCAAGTGGAGGACTTCTTCTTCAGCGCCTTGCCAAGTGTTTTGTGACCAAAAAGACAGATCACAACTCCTGCGAAACCATCAGATGTGGAAAGTAGCTCCCAAATGGGAATCTTGGAATTCCACAGGGAAAAGTATTTCTAAATGATTACATTACTGCCTCTTGAAACACATGGTGGAAAATCACGCAGCACTCCAGAAGAGGTCTTCTCTTCTGTAGTCTCAGAGGAGACAGCATCACTCTAATTCTTTTTCCAGCATCCAAAAAAGCTTTTTCTAGGGTGTCAGAAGCTTTCTGCTCATCATCTCCAAGAAAATACCCTCCGAGGGTCATGTGCTGCTCCTCTGGAATCTTAACACTTTGCATGAGAAAGAGCAGATACGGATTCCAAGGCTGTGGCTCTTTCTTTTGTGACCTTGTTGAAATTCACAATGAAAACCAAGTTTTTCTTGTGCCTTGCCTGTACTGGAGAGACTGAAAGAGTGGAGTTGACAACAAGGAAAAGGAGTCCCAAGGCACAGTACATTCGGTGGGTAAGTAATTTGGCGTCGTCTCTGAGTCTGGCCTTTTAAATGAGCAAATCAGCAGAGAGTTGCTGTGTTCCTGGTTGTGTTTGGATCTGGGACAGAGGCTGTCCCTCTCTGCTGGAGAGGCAGAGCTGAATCATTTGCCCTGTGGGTCAAAGCCTAAGCTCAAGCAGAGGGAAGCCATGTGCAGAACACCAGGACTCGTAACTTGGAAATTATGCTGGAAACAGATTTTATCTGAGCACACTTTCTCAGACAATAGTATTGATAATGAGTCATTAGCACCTATGGTCTTCTGCTTCTGTAATAGCCCTTGCAGAGAACATTTGTTAATATTTAGTCCTGTTCTGCCTGGGTTTGTTTCTGTTAAATCAGAACCTCTCAGAAGAAAACACCACAGCTACATCCAGCTCTCCTGAGGTTTGCACAGCCTAGAAAAGCACGTTGTGTGTTAATAGGTTACTCCTAAGGTACCAGATGCTTTCAGGTTGTGTTCTGCTTTGTGCTTTAAAGACGTAACTCCTTGCCTCTAGAGAAGCAGCTGCAGGCTTCTCGGAGTTCACAGCAGCACCTGATAGTGTGTCAGAGACAGCCGAGGGGAAGGACGCTTCACTAAATGGGCAACTATCTTCTTTTGAGGGCTTTGTGTAGCTGCACTGGTCTTTGTTTTCTTCACTTACATGGTCTGATTCAGCTTGTCCTCCTTATCCAAGATAGGAAGGAATCCTTGCTTAATGGCTAAAAAGAGACCAGATCTTGTATCCTCCTTGAGACCAGGAGTTTAATGCAGGGCCAGGAGGAGACAATTTCTTCTCTGCTTCATAGCTGGAGGATCTCAGTTCCCAAGTGCTTTGGATTGCTCCCACATGTAGGTTTTGGGTAATGAGATCATCAAACCCAAGGTCAGAGGTGAAGTACATGATGCCACTTTAGAAGATATGTTCATTTTTCTGGGTTTTCTTCTTTCTGTTTCCAAGCTGGGAATACTTTTGAGGCTACTTAGTTTGACAAACTGTAAATTAATAACTGGTTCTTAAACTCGTCTACTTTCTTAAGCATGATAAGGTTGGGAGGACAGTTGTTTAATTAAGCAGCTCCTTGGTATTGTTAATGAAAGATTGAACTCTCTTAATTTACAGATTCCATGGGAATTCAATGACCTCGAGTTTGCTATGCTTTAAACTTGCCTTAGATACTTGGCTTCCTTTCTGGAATACTTGGGAGAGGGGAGTGGTGCAGAAGGCACTGCGAGGCTTGGAGTGAGACAGGCACTGTTTCATTTAGGATCATACAAGAAGAGGCAGTTGTGTTGTACCAAACAAACCTCTTGCTTCAGAGCAGGCCTGTGTTGTACCAAACAAACCTCTTGCTTCAGAGCAGGCCTGGAGTTACTGCACTCAGAGGTCAGAGGAGAGCATAGCTGGCTCTGCCTCTGCTTCTCCAGCAGCCTGCTCTGGGACTGTTGAGTCCTGTGTGTCTGGGTAATTTTCTTGCCCTTCTTTAATTTATGAAACAAAGCAAATGTGAGCCTGTGCGTGATGAAATTTGCGTGAGAAGTAACTCATCTGAAGGGGTCACATCATTTGGTTGTGCTCCAGAGCTCAGGGCTTCACTTGTCAGCTGCAAAGGGAAGTCTGGTTTCCCAGTGCCCAGTGGCATTTCCCGCATCCTTTCCAGCAGCAGCAACTGGGGAGGTTGCAGGGATGAAGGAGTGGCCAAGTTCACTGGAAATGAGTGTTTATCCATCACTTCCCTCTGCTTGTCTCCACCATAATAACTCTGCCCAGGACTGGTTTCAGTTATGTCAGTGCTTAGCTGTGGGATCGCACGGAAAGCTCAGGATTGAAAAAGGAAAGATCACCGTTAATAAGGACCCTGAATGCAGAGAGTTGTGTCCAGGGAGGTCACTGTCATCTCCCCTCCACCACAGGCAAGTCAGCAGTAAACAAAGACCTACCCATTGGGTCTGTGTGCAAAATGCTTCATCAATTCAGCTGTATCAGTGATGTAAACTCCCAGAAAACTAGTGCTCTGTTTTGGCTGATCTCTCTGAGGTGGCAAAGCTGCTTCCGTGCAGCTACAACTATTTCGTGCAATTACTTGAGCTATGGGTGCAGAACATCTTTCATTTCACTTCAGCCAGTCCACAGACACTGCCTCATTGCCCTGCTGTGGCTGCACCTCTGCAAGGAGAAGTGAGGAGGAGGTGGGGATGTTCCAGCACCCACATTAATCCCATAGAAGAGCTCTGCAGCAGCTGCAGAGAGACCTGCCTGCTCTTCTCCTCCCAGCTGAGGTGCTTATGCTCTAGGAGCCATTAGCCATCTTTTGAGCTTTTAATTAGGTTGGCTTTGTACTTAAAGCACATCTTGTGCATTTTGAGGCCTGCCGTGCAACATGTCTTGTCCACGATTCCTTTTCATGAGGCTTGTGGGGCTGCACTTTCTGGGCTGTGGTAGTACAATCTGGAGCTGTGAGAGAAAGCCCTCGGGGGCTGATCGGTGGCCGTGGGCCAGTTTCTGCATAAACTGGTCTTATTTGTAAAGTCCATTTTCTCCAGTACACTTTTTTTGGCCTGCAAAAGACTTCTTCATTTAAAACGAAGAACCTAACACTCTATCCTTTCAGTTGGCCTTTTGGACATGAGCCAGTAGTGCCCACAACAGCTGTACCACAGTTTAAACATTCAGTCTCCAATGGTTTGGGGAACATTAGGGTTTTTAAGGCTTCAACAGGTCTAGAGTAAATAGTGGTCAATAAAGAGTAGCTCTTCTTGGTATCCCTACGCTCTCAGGGCTCTGCACTAGAATAAAGCATGCTTAGAATATAATCATGGCAAAATTAATGTCCATGAAAGGTTCTTTTTAAAAAAAAAAAAAAAAAAGAATCCTAGAGAAACCTGTTTTGATAACAGAAGAGTTTGCCAGAGTTCAGCTCACAAGAGGCTGGTAAGAGGTGTGATGAAGCTTGCACCTAATGTCTGTTAGTGACCTGCACATTCTGCCCTTGCGTCCTTCCCCACCTCTGTGCTTAATGAGTGCTGCGTGGGAGGGACAAATAAATTGCAGATATTACTTTATCTACTGTCTCCCCCCATCCACCTGTTAATGATGATTGAAGGCTTTCTGGTATTGTGTGGAGTCAAAAGCTCAAGTGAGCTAATTATTTAGCGCAATGGTTTGGACCCAAATGAAGCAGGAACTACGTCAGCAGCGAGGGGTGATTGTCAGGCATTGTCCTTGGTGGTGGCTGAGCCCATGCCTGGGACTAGCACTGCCTTCATGACTTCAGCAAATTCATGTCAAACCATCTGGAGAGAACTTACTTCTTTCAAGTTTTGGGTGAGAAAACACAGTCCACGTAGAATGGTTTGAGTTGGAAAGAACTTCAAAGATCATTAGATCGAATTGCTCAAGGCCTCATCCACCCTGGCCTTGAATCTCCATGGAGGGGACATTCACCACCTCCCTGGGTAACCTGTTGCAGTGTCTCACCACCCTCACTGTAAAGAATTTCTGTCTAATCTCCAGTCTAAATCTACCCTCGTCAAGCATCAAGCCATTCCCATCTTGTCCTGTCAACAAGCCCACATGGGGTTCCTTATCATGAAGTGCTGCTGAAGCATTGGGTCAGTGTCCACAGGTGTCTGAGCCCAGGAAGGGTTAAATTACTCTGCTGGTGGCTGGCCACTTGGACTTCATTTACAGCACTTTATGCTGCTGCAAGAATAGTTGGCAAGTCATTATGGTCTCTGCAGGGAATTGATTAGCCCCTTCCAATACCCTTCCACTCATGTCCTGTTGGTGTGGGGTGCACCTTGGTTCCTGGATGGGGATCAGGGCTGCAGGACACCAGAACCTCCTGTGCCTGCTGCAGCTTGCTGAACACGAGGAGACAAGAGGGACACTGGAGTAGGAGGAGGGGAAACTTCAGAGGAAAAACAATGCAAGTGCCAGCCGTGCAAGGCATTCTTCTGCAAAACAGGATTATATAAAGGCCTGGCACTGTGATGCTTCTCATTAGCTGCTCTGCGGGGTTGGCTGGAGCACAGGGTTTGTTACAGTTGTCACCTTCTTGGCTGGAGCAAGGTGGCTGTTAATAGACGGTTCAGTTGTAAATTGCTTTGTGTTGGAGCACCAGTAAAGTCTGGCTGAGGTACGTTTGATTTCCAGCCCAGCTTTCAAAGTTCGTTAGCTTTTGGAAGAAGGCAAGAAGTAGTAGTAGGAGAAGTTCAGAAGTTACCTAGCCTAGCTAAGGGGTTACTCCTGCGTGGCAAGCCAGAGCTTCTAAACCCACTTGTTAGTTTTATTGAAGGTCATTTGATAGAGGTTCATATCTTTACTTCTGCTGGGAAGTTTCATAACGTTTTTCTACCCATCAGTATTCTATTAGAACTTTGTTGTGTAATCTAAAAGCCCTGCTGCTGCTGTTGCTGTTGCTCATGGTTTCCTCTCGTAGCTACTTCAGATGGCAGTTGTGAAACAAATACATTCAGGCTGCATGGTCTTGATTTTGTTTGCTTACTAAATTGAAAACAAGATTTGAAATTAAGTCCTACTGTCAATTTTCCTTTACATAAGCTATGCCTAATGAAATGGTTTAAGAATTTTTATCCAATGACAGTAGGAGAAACTTCTATAGCAAAAGGGTTATCAAAGATTGGAAAAGGCTGCCCAGGGAAGTGGTTGAATCCCCATCCCTGGATGTATAAAAAGCCTTCTAGATACAGTGATGCAGTGTAGTAGTGGCCCTGGTAGACTTAAATAATAGTTGGACTTGATGATCTTAAAGGTCTTTTCCAGACATGGTGATTGATTTCATGAATGCTCCTGGGAAAGCCTTTACCTGTGGTTGTGTTGCAGGTAAATTGTCAATGAAATCTGCTACCACACACATTTACTACTTCCACATCTCTCTCTGTTTATATTGGAGAGAATAAATCAGTGGAGACAGTAAAAATAACACAGAATCATAGAGTTGTTAAGGCTGGAAGAGACCTTTAAGATCATTGAGTCCCACCATTATCCATGTAGGTCCTGCAGCATTGGACTGGTCTTGCTCTTTCTGTGTGAGCTCTCCAGTGTAATAAATTGTTCTTACAGGACTGACCCTATGTGGGTGTGATTTGAGGTCTCCTAGAGCCCTCAACAGAGGCAGGAAGGTTCAAGCAGGCAAAAATCAAATGTTATTAAGTAGAGGAAACAGTGCAGGGGTGAGTGCAAGAACACACCTGTCGGGAAAGCAAGCGGCTCAGTCAGTTTGGATACCTCTGAACCCAACATAGGATTAAATCAACCTCTGCCCATAGCACTCTCCTCAGTCTTGTGTGACTCCTGAAGGGATATACATCTTGACAGGCAGCTCATCTGTGGCTTCCCAGGAGGCCATCACCAAGATGTTCTCCTTTGGCTGCATGGCATCTATCTAATAAGAGCCTGCACTGCTCACAGACAGCATGAAAACAGCAGGGATCTGTGTGGGGAAAGTGGGCACGAAGGTGAACTTGAGCAGGAAAGGAGGAGTGGGGGCCTGTTGATGAGCCATGAAAAATGTGGCCTTTCTTTCTCAGTCCAGCTGAAATTCCTCCCTCTCTCCTCTGAGATGAATTATATTTGCTCCTATTAAAGCCCCCACGAGCTGTTCCAAGTGCACGCAGCTTGTCTTGATGCTGTCCACAGTGATAGGCTGACCTTCAGTCCACACACATCTGGTTTGGTAAGACAGAGGCCATTAAAGCCAGAGGCTATGAATGCCAGGTGTGCCTTCATCCCTTCCATTCTCTCTCTGTCCACAACAATGGGAAATATGCAACTGAAGGCCTAATAAAACAGGACTTGTGCTGGGCCCGAACAGCTGGTAGAAGCATCACTCACGCTGTCAAAGGGAGGCTTTTGTGCCTGTGTTTCTCCTTTTTGTGCCTCTGACTTCATCCTGAAATGCTGTGTTTGGTTGCTGTTGTATTTGAGTCATTCTCTTTTGTGCTCATCCTTTGGATGTTAGCTCTCTTCTAATCTTCATCTCCATGTGCTGTCTTCACTGCATTACCTACAGCAGATCCCACGCTCAGTAATGCGGACCGGCTCCTCTGCCAGGCTGATGACATTTGTGTTGTGACAGAGTCAGGCCCTGATCTTTTTAAATGTCCATTGTTTAAGCTGATATATATGTGTGTGGCCTCGAGGGCTTTTTGCTCTTGGTTGCTTTGGTTTTTTTCCAGCTTATTGTCCACCTTATCATCCTGCTCCGCACATGTCTCTCACTGTATCAGCTGCTGCAAACTGTAAAGCCTGTTTGTCTGTGTTTCTTGGGTCATGGCTTTCCATAGGGCTTGTAAATCTCATCCTAGCTCCCTACCTTCTTCTTTGGAAATGGCATTTTTTGCTTTAAGGATGCTTTTATTCTCTTGTACTTACCCATCCTGTTCTACCTGGCTTCTGGAGCTACTGCTGGGAATCCCAGGAGCGTTTTACTTTCTATTGACGTTGTCAAATGATGGAGAAGCTGTAGCTTTGCATCTCAGCTCTGGAGATAAGATATTTGGCATCTTGACTAAAACATTCAGCAGACAGGATTTTTAGTGCCTAAAGAGCATTTGAGTGTGATGGGAAAGGTGTTGTCCTACTTGCTGACTGTGGAGGTGGCATTCCTTTTGTATTGTTTTTTATCATTATTATTAAAGCCCCTGGGAAGGAGGTGAACAATAAGAGTTTTGTAACTTCATAGTTTCTTCCCTGGCAATGGCTGTGTTGTTGTGGAAAAATGAGCTTACAGTCGACTTACTGCTCAGTTATTTGGCCGAGGGTGATAGCTCCAGAATGGGCTGCAGTAATCCCAAATCCGTGGTAGATGTTTCTTTCACCAGTTTACAAGGAATAATCCTCTTAATTTCCTTGAATAGCAGCTGGTATTGCTACAACCTGTGCCTAAACCCAAGAACAGCTTATTCAGAAGGCTGCCTGGCCCCTCGAGCAAGGAGGAATTTGCTCCCAGCAGGGGTTTTGTGTGGGCGAACTTTCCCTGGGACGGCACTGCTGAGACGTTGACTTCTCCTTTCTCTCTCCTAGATGCAGCAGCTGTTCTATGAGAACTACGAGCAGAACAAGAAAGGTTACATCCGAGACCTGAGGAACAGCAAAATACACAGAGCTATAACCCTGCACCCCAATAAGAACCCCCCCTACCAGTACAGGCTTCACAGCTACATGCTGAGCCGCAAGATCGCGGAGCTGCGCCACCGGACCGTGCAGCTGCACCGGGAAATTGTCCTGATGAGCAAGTACAGCAACACAGAAATCCACAAGGATGACCTGCAGCTGGGGATGCCGCCCTCCTTCATGCGATTCCAGCCCCGCCACCGGGAGGAAATCTTGGAGTGGGAGTTTCTGACCGGGAAGTATCTGTATTCGGGTGCCGACGGGCAGCCCCCTCGCAGAGGAATGGACTCTTCTCAGCGCGAAGCGCTGGACGACATCGTTATGCAGGTGATGGAAATGATCAACGCCAACGCCAAGACGCGGGGGAGGATCATCGATTTCAAGGAGATCCAGTACGGCTACCGCAGAGTGAACCCCATGTACGGCGCCGAGTATGTGCTCGACTTGCTGCTGCTCTACAAAAAGCATAAGGGGAAGAAGATGACCGTCCCCGTCAGGAGGCACGCCTACCTGCAGCAGACCTTCAGCAAGATCCAGTTCATGGAGCACGAAGAGATGGATGCCAAAGAGCTGGCCAGCAAAATCAACCAGGAGTCTGGATCCTTGTCTTTCCTCTCCAACTCGCTGAAGATGTTTGTTCCCTTCCAGCTTAGCAGATCAAAAGCAGATAGGAAGGAACTCAAAGACAAGAAGATCAACATCCTGATTCCTCTCTCTGGACGTTTTGACATGTTTGCAAGGTTCATGGGGAATTTTGAAAAGACGTGCCTCATCCCAAACCAGAACGTCAAGCTGGTGGTCCTGCTCTTCAATTCCAACTCCAACCCCGACAAGGCGAAGCAGATCGAGCTGATGAGAGATTACCGCTCCAAGTACCCCAAGGCTGACATGCAGGTGTTACCTGTGTCGGGGGAGTTCTCCAGGGCACTGGCTCTGGAAGTTGGATCTTCTCAGTTCCAGAATGAGTCTTTACTTTTCTTCTGTGATGTTGACTTAGTGTTTACCACAGAATTCCTCCAGCGGTGTAGAGCCAATACGGTTTTGGGTCAACAAGTATACTTCCCCATCATTTTTAGCCAGTATGATCCAAAGATTGTTTATAGTGGAAAAGTTCCTAGTGACAATCATTTTGCCTTCACCCAGAAAACAGGTTTCTGGAGGAACTATGGCTTTGGTATCACCTGTATTTACAAAGGTGATCTCCTTCGAGCAGGAGGCTTTGACGTCTCCATCCAAGGCTGGGGCCTCGAAGACGTCGACCTATTTAACAAAGTCATTCAAGCTGGCTTAAAAACTTTCCGAAGCCAAGAGATTGGAGTAGTCCACGTGCACCACCCTGTCTTTTGTGACCCTAATCTTGATCCAAAACAATATAAAATGTGCTTGGGGTCCAAAGCTTCAACTTATGGGTCCACGCAGCAATTGGCTGAAATCTGGTTTGAAAAAAACGACCCCAATTTTGGGAAAAGCAGCAATACTAATGGCTCAGTGAGGACAGCCTAATGTCCAGCCATGCTGGCAAAGACTTTTTTTTTTTTTTTTTTTTTTTTTTTTTTTTTTTTCTCCTTTTTTTTTTTTCAATTATCTAATTTATTTTTTGGGAAAATGTTTTTTGATAATTCACTTTTAAAAAGACCACACAGGATATATTTTAGGGATTGTTGTCGTTTTCTTACGAAGCGCTCGTTTTGAGAAGAACAAAGCTGTTGGGGTTTTCTTTTCTTCTTTTTTTTTTTTTTTGTTGTCGTCGTCGTTGCCGTCGTTGTGTCCTTGGTTTTGAACAAAACTGTGATCAATATTTGCCTTCAAATGAAAAAAAACAAATTAATTGTTTAAGTAAGAGTTGTCTTGACCCATCAGCGGAGACGTGACTTGAATTAGAATTTCCTTACGAACAAAAAAAGGTTGTTCCCTACCTTTCCCATTGCTGTCCTCATTGCTGGGATGCTGTAAGCTGGGACTGGAGCCTACAAGCCAGGGCGTGTCTTGAGTGTTTGGTGGTAGTGGTCGCCATGCAAAGATTCTGCTCCTTTGGCTAAGGGGTGGCCCAGTGTGTTTTAAATTGTGTTAGAAGAAGACAGGTCAGCGTGGGGTTGATCGGCATAGGGATGAGGATGGAGATCATCTCAGGGTGGAGATGATCAGGGCAGTAACCACAGGAGGGTTTTAGCGGATGGGTGATGATTTCAGTTTCAAAATACACTACCACTTTTCTCTGGCCAGGGGACTTTGAGGGAGGGAGGGGAGTAAGCACAACCTGCTCGCTTGTTACTCCTTGTAGAAGCTGATGTCTTTTCCGTTTGGTCCACGTATGGACACTGTGTTTGAGGAACCCCATGGTGGGTTCTTTGCGTTGTCCTGTCCGCAGCTGAGGTGATGTCACCAAGGACCACTGAAGCACCACAAGGGAGGGGAAGAGGACAGGAAATGTGGATCTCTTCCAGCAACAAATAATTGATGTGATCCCTAAGGAGAACTTGGAGAAACCTTCTGCACCGAGTGTCCTGCGCCCGATGGCGCTGAGTTTGTTGTGTCGGTGATGTGAGGTTAATGGGAACAATTATTACATCTGATTATTAGTTTTGTTTTGGGATTTTATTTTTGTCCTTTTGGGTTTTTTTGTTTTATTTTGTTTTGTTTTCCTGTATCTGATAGACCTTTAATTTATTTAATATCCATTGTTTTAGGTTCTTGACCTTTCCTTGAATATCTCTTAGTCATTTTAATATTTTATATATATATATATGTGTGTGTAAATATATATATATATATATATATATTAGGAATGTATTGCATCTTCTCACTGGTAAGGTAGCATACATCATACTGCAGTAAATGATCTCCAAAGATTACTTTCTAAAATATTTTTTCATGGATCTCTTTTTTCTCCCCCCTCCCCCCCCCAAAAAAAAATTTCTTTGTAACTTTTTCTTTTTTTTTTTTTTTTTTCAAATGACATCAATCAGCTTAAGAAATTTTTTTGGGTATTCTACGAGGAAGTGGGGATGGGGAAGCTGAACACAAGTGTGATACCTGTGAATGAACACCTAGCAAGGTAAGAGGAAAATACACAAATTAAAGTGCCTTAAAGCCAGAAAGGGAACCCTTTGCCCTGAGACTTAGACAGCGAATGGTGAGTGAAGCAGACACTCTTCTTTGGGACCTGCCTACCTGTAAATATCTCCCTCCNTGGAGAAACCTTCTGCACCGAGTGTCCTGCGCCCGATGGCGCTGAGTTTGTTGTGTCGGTGATGTGAGGTTAATGGGAACAATTATTACATCTGATTATTAGTTTTGTTTTGGGATTTTATTTTTGTCCTTTTGGGTTTTTTTGTTTTATTTTGTTTTGTTTTCCTGTATCTGATAGACCTTTAATTTATTTAATATCCATTGTTTTAGGTTCTTGACCTTTCCTTGAATATCTCTTAGTCANATCTATCGTTAACCCCTCCAGCACCATTTTGTCTCATTGCTCTCAGTTCCACTTTGCCTACTCTTTGGGAAGTGGAGACCAGTGAAGGAAGGGAGGAAAACTGATGTGTAGGTCATTGCTGTGTTTGAAGGGATCTTATGGAGTAATTGCTATTCCAGTAGGAGAAATAACCTTTGTTGACACCTCTATGGAATATGAACTGCAGCTAGCGTAGAGTCGATGTCTTATAATGTTCATCGTTTTTTTTGGTGACAGTCCCAAGGATGTAGGTACTTGGATGGATTCAATGCATGGAAAATCTGTTTTTTCTTTTTTTTCTTTTTTTCTTTTGGTTTTTTTTTTTTTTCTTTTTTTTTTTTTTTTAAAGACTTTGCTTCTAAGATGCAATAAAGACTTTTTTATTTGCAATCAGAGCTCTTTGTGTCATCTGCCTTGGTTTGTGTCTTCTCATATAGCCATGAAGGTGAAGTGGTTTTGGGAAGTAAGTCATAGAATCATCATGGAATCATAGAATGGCTTAGGTTGGAAGGCACTTTAGAGGTTATCTACTCCATGGCAGGGATGCCTCTCAACTAGACCCAGCTGCTCAAGGCCTCATGTCCAGGTAAAAGGATCTCCCTTTCACAAAGGGTTTTGGTCCAGAGTAAACTAAATGCAACATACCTTGGCTCAGGGGAAAGGGAAAACAAATCACAGCATTCCAGTTTGGTGGGGGTTGGGAGAGACCTCTGGAGATCATCCAGTCCAACCCCCTGCTAAAGCAGGGCCACCCAAAGCAGCTTGCCCAGGATCGCAGTGTCCAGATGGGTTTGGAATCTTTCCAGAGAAGGACAATCCACAGCTTCTCTGGGCAGCCTGCTCCAGGTCTCCAGCACTCAAACAGTAAAGAAGTTTTTCCTCATGTTCAGATGGAACATCCTGGGTTCCAGTTTGTGCCTGTTGCTTTTGTCCCATTACTGGGCACCACTGAAGAGTCTGGGCCCATCCTTTTGCCCCCACCCTTTAGATCTTGCAGAGCATTGAGAATGTCCCCTCTCAGGCTGCTGTTTTCCCAGTTAAATAACCCCAGGGCTCTCAACCTTTCCTCCTCAGAGATGCTCCAGGCCCCTCAGCATCTTTGTAGCCTTCACTGGGCTCTCTCCAGTGGTTCCCTGTCTCCTTTGAACTGGGAGCCTGGTTTGTCAGGCCTTGGTTCATGCTGCTGTTGGTGCCATGCTGGTGAGCTGTGTGTTTCCTGGGGTCAGCTGGGCAGCCCTCACAGAAGGGGTTTGATTTTTCCCTGTGAAAGCATTAAAAGTGCTTTTGCTGCCTGAAACCCTCTCTAACTGTACATTTCAAATGCATCTGATGACAAGGCTGAACCATTTCCTAATATTTTGTGTGTTGAAAACCCAGTAAAAAAAAATCAGGAAGTGTGTGGAGCACTTCTTTCTAACAGCTCTGCCAGTTTTATCAGAGCTGTTCATTCTTGCTGTGAGGCTTTTTTAATTTAGACATTAAATCCCAAAGCAAGAAGCTGAGGGGTTGCAAGGGCAAGGGGAAAAAAAGAAAAGGGGAAAAAAAAAAAAAAGGCAACTAGAATTTATGGCTGCAGAAAAGAGCTTGAGGAATTTGAACCCTAAGGAGCTGTACCAAAAGAGGAGGGGAATAAAAGCCCTGTGCTTAGACTGTGTTTATTAACATGGTGATGGTGTAGGACCTTTTTTTAGCCCCCAACAGCCGGCAGAAGCAGGATGCATGTAAATGGAATAAGCTGTTTAATGAAAAGCCCCCATCTGGCATTGGGTTTTTTTCTTTGCTTTGGTTGCCACAGATCTGATTTGAGTTCCCAGATCTGTCCAGGCAGCATTAAAAGTGAGGTTTACACCAAGCTTGCAAGAAACTCTTGAGGCCCCACATCTTAGCCAGCCACTTATTTTATGGACTCACAGCTTAAAAGTAATCCATCTTGAAGTTAAATTTCAAATTATAACCCTCTGTGATAAAGTCTAACCTTACAAAACCATTTTCACACTAAAATAAGGGGTGTTTGCTGCCCAGGTTGTGAGGAGCTTGAGCGGGTGGAAGTTGTCAGCTGGCAAGTGCTAACCCAGCTGCTGACAAAAAGCCCTTCTGGGGCAGGGGCCTTTCATTTGCAGTTTGGTGATTTGGGTCAAGGAGAGAGGTCTGGTTCATACTGAGAAGGTGAGTGGTGTGGGGAAGCCCAGGAGGGTTTGCCTCCAGTCCACTGGGAGAGTTCAGGAATGAGAAAATGAGATGGTGGCATCCTGAAATGGAAGGCAATGGAGGGTTTTGCTGAGGGCAAACCTTTAGGTTTGCACTAGGCAAACCTAGTGATCAGCTACAGCAATTGAAAATGGAAACCCCTTTTTTCCCCTCCCTCTTCCAGCATAGGTAAGTGGTGTCAGATGCCATACTGGTCACTGGCATGCTCACAGCAGTAAAACTCTTGCCCAAGCAGAGCTTTGCAGCACTCCAGCACTTGGCTTTAAAGCTTTCCACCTCTGGACACCCATGAATGTCAGAGGGTTGGAAACACTTTCCCACCCCAGTCTTCCCAAGGCAGATGATGAGAGATGGGCTGACCCTGGGGTTTCTCACCCACACTGGCTCTGCTTGCCATGGCTGGTGGCTTGTGGTTGGCAGGTTTGGGGCCCTGGTGAGGGCCCACGTTTTGAGGCACAGATGGAATGACCCCTCGCTGTCATCACCCTTCAGGCATCTTTGCTCCCTGGCCCTGTGTAGCTCATCAGAAGCCTGATGTCCCCACCCCAGCGCTCCTCAGGGCCTGAGCTCTGGCAGTCATGGTCCACAGAGGTTGTCCTCCAGCAGCCTGGCAGCTGCTCATCTTTGGGGTGAGTTATCACCTGGGGAAGAAGAAGCTTATGAACAGGAGTGGCTAAGGTGAACAAGGCAGCTTTGATTCTTCCTTCTGGAAAGGATATTTGTGGGGTGGCTTGGAGAGCCTGATTGTCCTGGATCTCAGTGGGAACTGCCAGAAGTCTTGTGGCTGCACTTGGCTCTTTGCTCATCAGTGTTTGTCAACTGCTGAGTTAAACTGCAGGTGAATCTTCAGGGAGAGGAACTGGGTGGGGGGGCAGAGCTGGATTTACTGCTCCTGTTTTCTGAAAGCACTTCCAGCAGCTTGATTATTTTGCTCAAGGATCAGTGATGGGGAGAAGAGGCAAAGGAGAGGGTCTGGGGAAGGCAGTGTGCTGCTTTGGTGCCTGTCGTGCTCGATGTGACTATTTACAGGTTAAATATTTCTGAGGCCCTTTGCAGAGTCACAGCCTGTGGAAAGATTTCAAGTTCTGGTCCTTTAGGCACATTTGGGGTTTTATTGCTTTGAGAAATCAGTGCCCAGCAGCTCCCCCAGACCTGGCTCTAAAGGTTCCTTTCAGCAAGATCAGCAAGAAAGTCCTTCTGACCCCAGATCTGCTGAGGCTTGAGTTTTTCTGGAGCTCAACTTTACATTGCCAATTACCAGCCCGAGCCGGTTCCCATCAGTACTTGCTAAAAATACTGAGCCAGCCTCACCCCAGAGCTGCTGGAAAGAAGGCATTAAAAAGAGACAGCAGGATAGTGCCTTGTCTGGCATCCAGGTCCCCTTGTCTTGCTTCCAGGTCCCATCAAGTTCCTACTTTGCTCTGGGACATGGAGATTTCTGAGCTGGAGGAACTCTGCCAACAGGATCACAGTGTGTCAGGGGTTGGCAGAGACCCAAAATGATCATTGAGTCCAACACCTTAACATCTATTTAAATGCTTTTGTACCCAGCCCTGCACTCTCGATGTGAGTTATTGTGCTGACTGGAGCAAATTCAGGGTTTTGTTTTGGTCCCAGATGGACTTGAAGGCCATCTCCTCTGTGGAGTATGGGCAGCTGTGGAGACGTCCTGGACTCCCCAGCCAAGACACATTGAGCTGCAGTGCAGCTGCATCCCATGAGATTTCCTTCCTTGATTCTTTTATGGGATTCTAGTGGGCTGCTGCTGCCAGGAGCACTTTTATTCATCATATCCAAACATCTTCCAGCACTTTCCCAGATACAAGAAACCTGTCTGCCTCCTTTCCTAGCCCCCAGAACCCATCTCCCAGCTCTCCTTCAGCCCAGGAATCTCTACCACCTTTTAAATCACATTTATGAGTGTGGAGAAAAAAACTGAATTAACATTAAAAAAAAACCCAACCAAAAACCAGCCCAAAGACTGAGCTGGCTGTATTTATTTTCACACTTTTAATTCAATAAAAACCTTAGCTTTAATTGACCTGAATCAGCTCCAGCATTGCCAGTGTGCTGTATTGGAGTGGCTTAGAAAAAGGGGCTCCCCACCATGGGGCTAGGGGTGCAGGGAGGACTTTGCCCGGGTCCTGCTACACCTCTACTACTGACTGTTAACTGTTTTGGATAAGGAAGACAAAAAAAAAAAAACACAAAAAAGGAAAAGCCACTTCTTTCGTGCTTCATGGACTTACTCACACAAGGGCACAGTCTTCCAGGGGACACCAGCACCAGGCTGGGAGGGAGGGAATGGGATGCATGAACCTGACTGAGCTCCTTGGGAATGAGTCCTTCTTAGAGGTGGGGGGGTGGGGGTGGTAATTGTTAGGAGTTGGAAGAGACCTCTGAAGGTGATTGAGTCCAACCCTACCCATGTCAAAGCAGGATCACCTAGGGCAGGCCACACAGGAATGCATCCAGACAGGTCTAGAAAGTCTCCAGGAAAGGAGACTCCACAACCTCTCTGGGCAGCCTTCGCCAGGGCCCCAGCACCCTTTAAGGAGTTTTTTCCCCGTGTTGAGGTGGAATCTCCTGTACTCCAGACTCTTGGGGTCATTCTGTTAGGCGCTGGTGACAAGGGGGGCAGCTACCAGCCCTGGCACAGCAGCCACCTTCTGCCTAGAAGAGAACAAGGCCAGGACCACAGGACCAGCTCAGCCACCAGAGCCTGGCGGTGCTGCCTGTCCCACCGCCACGGGTCCAGGGTATGCGAGGACAGGCAGGCAGCCCGTAACAGCCCCAATATTTCCTGTGCTTTAAAGTTTGCTTCAAGAAAACTAATTTCCTCTGTCCACTCAGGAGCAGAATACAAAGCAGCTGATGCTGCCCCTTTCCCCATGTCCCAAGAAAATCAACTTTTTTCTCCTTATGCTGAAGCTGAGCCCTCGGTGCAGGACTGGGAGGAGCACCCAGCTGGGCTGTGAACGTCCACCTGTCCCCATGCTTGTCACTGGGGCACAAGAGATGGCTTTGGTCTTGTCTGTTACATGCTGATTATTACTTTCTGTCTGTTGATTGTAACTGTGAAAGGAAAAAAAAAAAAACACCCCCCACACAACAAACCAAAACCAAAACAAAATAAAGACATTTTAGCCACTCAGCTGCTGGAAAATGAAACTGAAAATTGCATCCAAAGTCTCAAAAGAGCCACCTGGTTGCTGGGCAGGGCTGAGAGCAAGTGGTTGTGGTGTGGTTTAATGGTTGTGGGGTTTTTTTTGTTTGTTTGGTAGCAGTGTAGGGTGAGGGTGAAGCGGAGCAGGAACCAGCCTGGGTAGCAGCCCCAGAGCCTTCACTGCTCACACTGGCTAAGGCTCAGCGGAGCTGCAGAAGAGCCTGCTCAAGGGCTGGGCAATAACGTCCTGTGTTTAGTTTCTAAGCACGCTACAGGGCTAGAAAAGACAGCTGGATTTGCTGCCCTTCCTGTGCCCTGTCTGCTGTCCAGCCGCTGCTCCCGGTCCCCAGAGCACCCTGGCTCCTGCCGAGCTGCTGCTGCTGCCATTGCAGGAGCTGTAGCCCCAGAGACGCTGCTGGCCTGGGGCCAGTCCGTGCGACTGGGGCGGCACCATGCAGGGCACATTTTCTGCCAAGGTATTTTATCTGCCCAGGGCTGGCGAAACATTGGATGCTGTTAAATTGCCCTTTCCATCGGTTTCCTTGCAGGTAAGGCTTGGATTAGCTGGAGGGATGTGCCTGGTGGTGATACCTGCAGCGTGTAACCCCATCAGCTGGGTCGTGTAACCCCATCAGCTGGGTCCGTGAGCAGCAGGATGCTCTGGGAGGTGTTGCAGGTGTTTGGGCCCAGTCTTGCACTGCTGCCCAGGGCAGAGTGAGCAGTGGAGTGGAGAACTGACCCATCTTTCATTTTCTAGCAGAGTTAGCTTTAACTTCACCTTGTTTTCCTGCAGACAGAAAAGCTGACTGGTTTTGGACAGCCTTGGGCTGAAGGGGTCTGTGTGCCTGTTGCACTGAGATATGCAAAACACCCTGAGCAAGCACCAGGACATGGAGTATGCCCAGAAATTTGCATCCCTCATGCCTGCCCTCCAAAAAAAGAACAACATTCAGACAGTGCCCAGAGCCCCATCAGGACCCTCAGGTCCTGGCAGTCTGCTCTATCCCCGAGGCCTGCCCCTGCATCATGCTCACTGCATCAATGCTAGCAAAGAAACAGATAAACCCAGAAACATAGAACTGTGGAGGTTGGAAGGGACCTTTGAGATCACCAAGTCCAACTGCTCACCTAGACCTCACCATCCCAGCAACACTGCTAAGCTACTACCACTAAATCATGTCCCTCAGCACCACATCCATGTCTTTTAAATCCCTGTGGGGATGGGAACTCCACCACCTCCCTGGGCAGCCTGTTCCAATGCCCGAGAATCCTTTCTGTGAAGAATTTTTTTTCCTAATATCCAACCTAAATAGGACTCAGTGTCCAGATGGTAAGGAATTTAATTCCTTTTAAAGCAGGTAAGGGGCAGCCAAGCCCAGGAGCGCAGTGCAGGGCTCCCTGCTTGTGGGAGGCAGCTGGGCAAGGGGCAAAGGGGTCTTGGCTGAGCTGGGCTCCATTAATCCTGGTGAAAGCAGGTCCTGAGCCTCTCGCTGCTTCCTTGGAAGGTAATTAATGGCCTCGGCGTTGCCTCCCTCCTGCTGCTAGTGCTGGGGGTTAATCTCATTTGAGAGCATCCGTTTCCCTCCCAGCACCGAGCCCTTTCTGTGTGCTCCCGCTGCTCCCAGACCGGCTGGGGGAAACCTGACATTGACAAAATAAAACTAATCTGTTTTCTCCTTTCTCCTGGGACAGCTGAAGGAATATTGCCCCACCCCCATCAGGCCCCTGCTCTGGCTTATTTTTAGCATCTGAAATAAAATATCAAGGACTGTGCTTGAGGCAGCTCCCCCGGCCAAGTGCTGGGAGCAGGGATGTGAATTACAGTGCCTGGGGCTTGGGCAAGCCCCCTTGCTCCTGGGCTTTGGGGGGGGGCTCCTCCTGCCTTTGGACTTGACATTGTCCCTTTCTTCAGGGACAGATGACAGGGAGCTGGATGGGACCCCCACACACCCAAACCTGCGGCCAGTCTTGCCAGGGGCAGAGAAAAGTTCACTGGCAGGAGGGTTGGGACTGAGCACTGAAATCTCAATTATGTGTCGGGACTGGTGGGGGCCTGGAGGCTTTGTTTTCAATTCCTGTTTATTCTTGCCCCCCGGGATTCATTCCCGCAGCATGGGCACGGCTGATTTAATGCAGCCTTGCGCTAAGCAGGGCTCAGCTGGGCTGAAGGGGAGGTCTCGTCCTGACTTTAGGGTAGCAGTGTTCGGGCTCTGGGCTCAGGTTTTGGGACAGAGTCACTCCCACCCCTGCAGCAGGGACCTTCAATGCCATCGTGCAGTGACATCCACCTCTCTCGCACCTCCCTTCCCATCCCAGCCTGGCCGGCAGCAGGGGGTTGGGAGCAGGGGGTTGGGAGCAGGGGGTTGGGAGCAGGGCCGTTTGGTGGTCTGGGGCAGTGTGTGTGCAGGAACAGCTCCGGAGCGTGCAGCGGCGAGCAGAACAAAGCCCCTTTTGTGGTGGGGCCTCAGCCGGTGCCCACCCAATGTTTGGGGGAGGCTCCAGCTGACCCCTGTGGGTGCCGGGGAGCCTGTGGGGGGCACGGGCCCATACTGGTTTCAGAAGCAGCACGGTGCCCAAGATAGCTGCTTGAGAACACAGAATCACAGAAGCATAGAAATGTTTAGGTTGGAAAAGGCCTTTAAGAGCCCAACTGTGAACCCAGCACTGCCAAGTCCACCAGTAAACCATGTCATAGAATTGACAGGGGTGGAAGTGACCTCAAAGGTCATCCAGTCCCTCAGCACCACATCTACATGGCTTTTAAATGAATCCCTCCACCACTGAGGGGAACGCCACCGCTGCCCTGGGCAGCCTGTTTCAGGGCTTGACAACCCTTCTGGGGAAGAAACAGTTCCTAATGTCCAACCTAAACCTCTCCAGTGCAACTTGAGGCCATTTCCTCTTGTCCTATCACTTGTTCACAGTATCACAGTATCACAGTATAGCAAGGTTGGAAGAGACCTCAAAGATCATCAAGTCCAACCCACTACCACAGACCTCAAGACTAGACCATGGCACCAAGTGCCACGTCCAAACGTGCCTTGAACACCTCCAGTTCCTTGGGAGAAGAGCCCGACCTCCACCTTGCTCCAGCCTTTCAGGGAGTTGTAGAGAGGTGGTCTGCCCATGGCCAACTCTTCTCCAGGATGAACAACCTCGGTTCTCTTAGCAGCTCCTCACAAGACTTTTGTACTCCAGACCCTTCACCAGCTTTGTTGCCCTTCTCTGCACATGCTCTGGCACATCAGAGTCCTTCTTATAGCGAGGGATGAAAAGCAACAGTTGTGGCTACTCCAGATAAAGAAAATCTGGAAGACTGGATCAAAGTACAAGCCGGTTTATAGCTCTTGCTGGGGCTTCGAGGGTGGGCCATGAGACAGTGCTTGTGTGTGAAAGGAGTCCAGTGCCAGCACCCAGGAAGGCAATCAGGAGCTGGTCAGGCAATGAGTGTGCACAGACAATGCAGCTGGGTGGGAGGCAGGTGACACAGTTTCAGAGTAATGAAGTTCATTAGCCCTGGTACAGAAACAGCTACTTCACAGCTAAGCTTGAGGCAGGATAAGCTCTCAGGGCAGCTGTGGAAATGTCTGTCAAACTGCAGTGAAGGGCTGAGCCACCTCTTTATCTCTGAGCCAGCAGGCAGGACAGCCTGTCCTAGTGAGAGCTAACCAGGGCACAGCCGTGCTGCCCACCCTGCTCCAGAGCTGCTGGAGGAGCTGCAGTGGGATGAAGACAGGTACGGGTAGGGGGACATTCTGGACCTGCAATCCTGATCCTGTCTCTGCTCATCAGAAGAATGTATTTTAATCAGAGGCTGTGAACACCCTGCAGCTGATGCAGACTGCCAATAAGTACCACCAACACATGTCACTGTGGGGAGGAATCTGTTTATTTTTAGCTATACTCTGTTTCTGAAGAAGGATATTTTAGCAGCCTGCAACAGAAATGTGAACCAGAGGGTTAACCTGCCCATTCGGCCTTGGCCAGCCTTGCCGATGCTCACACAAGTTTCTTGGGATAGAAAAACAAAAAAAGTTCCAAAATTCAAACTGTACAGCTTTTTACACAGGGGCTTGGCTGGGCTCACTTTTTACACTGCTGTACATGCTTGGGATAACTGAGTGCAGTTGTGTTCTGAGCCAGTGCATCATCCCTGGCTACTAAGGAAGATAAAATCAAAGCTGTGTCGAGCGGAAGCTGCACAGATACGCAGGCAAATGAAGCTTATTGTGTCCCCAACACCCCAGAGGGCATTCACCAAGAGGAGAGGTGCAAAGACAGTTTATGAGCCTTCCTGGTCACAGGGCTCCCTCACATCAGGAAGTATCTGTCCAAGCAAGTGGCTTTGCTTTGGACCAGCTCTAGTTACACCTTGCTTTGCAGCAGGGCAGTGAAACCCTCACTGAGACCATGCAGTGTGACTGCCAGGTTGGTCTGAGCTGTCTCACAGCACCACAACAGCTTTTAGGAACCAGAAGTGCAGTGGCCAGCCAATGCTTATTGCTGGTTCTTACACCTGAGTGTCTCTCCAGGCTCTAAGGAAGTGGCAGGGATGTGGGAAGCAGCTCTGCAGCAAATGCATTCACCTAGGAGCAGGGTGGACGAGCCCCCAGCCACCCGCTACAGCAGGCAGTGGGGACTGTAATGCGCTCGGGCTGCCAGGAAAGCGCCCCCTGGGCTCTCAGAGCTCTCCTGGCTGACAACAGAGACTAGAAAAGCAGCAGCAGCAGCAGCCAGGGCATGCTGAAGGTGAGGAAGGGGTTTAAAATGGGGAAAAAGAAACTGGAAATAGAGGCATGAGCAGAACTGCAGCCACCTCTACCTCGACTAATGCAGGCAAGCGTGTGACAGCTCCCAGGCTCACCCCTGCCCAGCTCACATTGGTTTCTTCAGTCCCCAAAAGCCCTGACGGGGCTCCAGCCAGGGCACCCCCGCAGTGCTCATTAGCAGCAAACCAGACCCACACTCTCCCCATGTAGCCCTCATTCCCTCCTCTCTAGAGTCCAGATGTGCTCAGAGCAGGACGCTGCCATCTCCAGCTGAGCCTCGCTTCCCAGCACCACGAGCACTACCTCCTCTTTCTCATGCAGGTTTCCAATCTTCCCATCTCTTCGTAGGCCTGGTAGAAAATGTCAAAGTCTCTGGAGCTCCAGCCCCTCCAGACAGCCAGGCACCACTCCATGTTTTCGTTCTCAAAGCAGCACACAACTGTGTCCTTTGCCACGAGAGCAGCATCCACCAGCGTCCTGGGGAAGGAGAACAGAGCAGAGATAGTGTCACAGCGGAGGGCAACTCTGCTCACACAGCAGCAAAGCCTTGAGAAAGGAGAATGTAACAAAGAGGGGTGAGAAATGATGCCAAGGCAAAATCAAGTGGCTCAGTGATGTGGGCAAAGGTTTTAAAGAGGTTCAGGTGCCTAAACAGGCAGGTGGGTGCTCAGGTCTGCTGGCACATTCTGAAGTTGCTGTTAATCTCCTGATTTGTTAAATCCACAATTTTTTTCACCTGCCTCCAGCTGGGCATTTTCAAAACAGCTCCATCATGCCACAGCAAAGAGGCTGTGATCTCCACAGCCTGAAATGCAGCATGGAAGTAGGCTGCAGCACAGCTCTGCCAGCTCAGGGCATGAACCCCTAGTCCAGACCAGCAGGCATGGCTACAACAGCCCAAGGATCTGCAAAGTTCATGTAGAAGGAGTCCTGCATGACAGCACCATGCTGCATGTGCTTCCCTTCGTGGTCTTTGGGCATGTTACCTGATCAAAGGTACATCAGGGCCTACTACAGGCCCTGCAGACTCACCAGAGAGGGGTGGCCAGACAGATGATGCTTTTGTCTTGGCAGGTTCCAAGGGACCAGCCTTTGCTGGGTGCTTTCTGGAGTTCTGATAGCAGATGGTGGAAGACCAGCCCCAAACTGCTGCCCCAAAAGGCCCCTGGCAACAAGGGCTGCCCTCAGCATCTCTTTTTACCCCAAACTGCCCTTAAGAAGCCTCCTCTCTTCCCACACCTGCCCCCTCTGCTCTGCACTTGGAGGGGCTTGGGAGAAGGCAGGCACTACTGGCTGGCCTTTAGGATGAAGAAATGGGGAGAGTCAAAGGCCACCTGGGCCAGCTGCAAGGCAGCAGAGCAGCATGAGCCTGAGGTGGCTGTTGTCACCTCACCTTAACTCCGCACTTCATCTGGGGAAGGCAAAAGCAGCCTAGGAGTACCTGTGAGCACTAAAGAGAATTCTCCACTCCCAGCTAACCGATAAAGACTCTCAGCCTGCAGGTAGAGGGGATGGCAGGAGCACTTTGATCTCCTGGTGTGTTTGCCCAGTGGTAATAAATGATCATTAATAATCCTTAGCGCCGCTTAACCTCCATTTGTTTGGACATAAATAGTACAATCCCAGGCTGGTATTTAAGTGATCAGCAGGAACACCCCCATCCCTCCAGCAGCTATTTATTTACTCGGGCTCCCGTTGGCTGTATGAAAGGTTTCACACTAATGTATAGAACTGCTCTCCTCTGTGCTCAGGAGCCTCCTCGGCCGTCACTGCTGACAGCACAAAGGTGCTCATTTAGAGCCAGAACCTCAACCTGAGCCACGTGAATGCAGCCACAGACAAGCACTGCGCTCTGCATAAATACATCTCTTGTTCCTAATGCAGGGCCCGTCCCTGCCCAGCTCCAGCCATCTTCTGCCAGGTGCCCTCAGAGCACTGGGAGGCAGCACCAGGCAGGATCAGATCGACCTTCATCGCTTTGTGCAAGTTAGCCCTGCCTGTCCCCTCCCTCTCTGTGCTTCTGGAGACCCGACGGTGGTCACGGTGCCTTCTCCTCCCACCTGCCATGCTACGAGAGCAGGCACACATCTTGGTGTGCAACCAGCAACGACCGCTCCTGCAGCTGGGACCTCCACAGATGCTGCTGGAAGTGAAAAGGAAGCTCCCAAGAGCCCTAGGCTCCTGCAGAGCCACCCTGTGCCCTTCTGCCCCTGCAGAGTGGTGTGAAGGGCGCTGCCCAGGCAGCCTCACCCATAGGGAGCCAGCTCCCCAGCCTTCAGCACGGCGATCACTCTGCCCCGCTGGGTGCCAGACTCCTTCTCCAGTCCGATAACGATGATATCCCCTCCTCTCCTGCAAGAGAAGGGAGTGAGATGTCACAAGTGCTGCTGACAGCTGAGGGAGGTGTGTTCTGGATATCCATCTTCTGCTTCAATCCCTCCTGCAGCTACATGACCTTTTGCAGGCAGGCAGGTACTGGAATGCCACTGAGAGGCATCCCAAATCCATTACAGTGAGAGCCCCGCCATGCCAGGTAAAATCCAGCTCCCAGTGGTTTCCATCAGCTCGACAGCAGATGCCAGGATTTACTGGGGTCGTGTCTGAGCAAGGAGGCTGCCTGCTCTGTGCTTCCTCAGTAGCTGGGGAAACAGTGCTTCAGGTTTACCCACCCATACTTCTCTTCTGTTGAAATGAATCCTGCAAGACCCCAGATGTGGCCATTCTACCCAATGCTAGGTATCTTTAAAAAGGAGGAGATCCCATTGCACTGGGAACAAACTCTCTTAATGAAAACTTGACTTTTTGGGCAGGTGAATCATCCTGGGAATGCAGAAGTTCCTGACTCTGCCTGAGCTAATCTCACACACACCCCAGGAGGAATTTTGACAAATTTGCCTTGCTAAGTGACCCACTCACCTGGGAATCCATATGAGGTCTTTTACTGGAAGAATCTTGACAGCTTGGAGATGCTGGGTGTTGTCACCCGCAGGCATAGCATCATGATCTGGGGAAAGCTTCAGCTCCTGAAACTTGTCAGACTCCTCAAAATCTGTGGAGAGTGGTGCACTGGAAGAGCTCGTGGGTGAGCTGGGAAGGCTGGAGGGACACCGGCTTATCCTGTTAGGAGGGGACGAGGAGTAGGAAGACACAGAGCAGTAATCTGTGAGTGAGTCCTGGTGGTTTAGTATCTGGGTGCCAACCTCTGGGCTGTAGATAACACTCATGTTCCCCACTGGGTTGCTGTCCATCTCCTTGTGGTTTACTGGTGCTGTAGCTGGGATGGCTACCGAAGGCTGCTGGACCGTAAACATGTCCCTGAGGGGGCTGCAGTCTCCGCAGAAGTAGCGCGCGCAGAGCTGGTAGGAGGTAACGTGGTACATCACCAGGAAGTTGCTCTTACCATCCAGACACCACACCACCTCCTCCCCGTGACACTCAGAGTTGCAGACGATGGATGTGATGACTGAGGGTGGGCTGAAGGGCTCCAGCCTCCTGCTGATCTCCATGGTGGTGCAGTCTATGATGAGGACTCCGGGGCCGTTGCTGTACCACACCTCAGCTCCGCTGTTCGTGATTTCCATGGCCCTCACGGGGTATGGGTTCTGCCGGGGGTCGTCATCAGAGATGTTGAATTTGGACCTGTTGGCTGTGTGGGAGCACAGGTAGGAGCAGCTGTCCTCTGGCATGCCCTGGGACACTGAAAACACTGCGACGAGTCCATCCGACAATCCGGCCAGCACCATGTAGGAGTTCTGCAAGGAGGATAGCAGATTGGCCATCCAGATTCTTGACCTCTCTGCAACACAAGAGCTTCCAACCACACTGCCTCTCACAATCCTGCAGGCACGCTGGTAACCTCCCCCAGTCGCTCAGTGATAACAGCGACATAAAAAGAAGTCATTAGGCAGAAGCTGCTGCAGAGCCATACTCCTCTCACCCAGTATTACCTCTTTCTTTATTGGCAAGGGAGGACAGATGGACCTGGCAGCCTGCCCTGAAGGTTAACAAATTCAAGCTGGAGTATGTTCAGAGACAGCCATCATGATCCTAGGAATCCAGCTGTAGAAACTCGGCTCATTTCCAAAAAGGCTAAATCTATTGCTACCAGTGTAGGTAGAAGAGGAATGGAAGAAAGGCAGCAAAAGTGGAAAGAGGGAGGAAATCCTCCCACAAATGTGAGCCTTCAGAGATCACTTCTGCATCCCATGCCTGCTGCTGTGACAGCATCGCTCCTCCCAGGGACGTGCTCTGGGTCTGGGATCCCTGGCAGCTCAGAGACATCCCAGCCAAAGGCATGGAAGCAGCAGTTCAGCACAGTGGTTGCCAATGCCATGAACAAATCTGCAGGCAGCGCAAAGCCTGCCCCAAACACAGAGCTGTGCTGGCTGCAGGAGCCACGGCCAGTGCTGCGCTGCAGTGCTGCGCTCCATGGCACCGCTGCGAGGGATACTGCCACAGCCTGTGGCTGGGAGCTGGTGAGAAGGCCACGGCTCATCGGGTCTCTGACTCCTCCAGCTCATCACAGCGGTGCAAAATACTGCTAAACAGGCTGGGAAATGGATCTCTTGGGAACAAAACTCCCTGTGACCTTGAGTCTGTACCAGAAACTCCTCCATCTGTGAAGCAGATAAAACAATATCTACCTCAAAGGCCTTTCTATTTCCTCCCCATGGAGCAATAAATTCTAAAAAAAGGCCCTTGCCCAGGGCTTTTTTTTTGCTGCTGTTACAACCTGGCTGGGCTAAGGAAAGCAAAATGAACAGAGCCAGTCAGAGCACCACCTGCTGAACTGGCACAACCTCTGCTCTCCACAGCATAGCCGCATGGAAATCCCTGCCGTGTGGTGTGCCCAGCAGGGCAACAATGCTGCCGGAATCTGTCAGAGGGGACAGGGACTTGGTGTCACCCCATGGTGCTCAGAAATTAAGGAAAAGGCTGTGCCCTTCAAGGATCTTGGCTGTGCCAGCCCTGGAATAGAGTGGCCATGCTGCTTAAGGTATCCTGAGTAGCTCCCAGGTAGCAAGGGCAGACAGCAGAGGGGCAGGTGTTACAGTCTGTCCGACAGCACTGTTTGCAAGGCTCACTAAGAGCCTTGGACAAAAGACACTATCTGCACACCAAGTATGAGTAAAGCCAGGAGTGTGCTGAGCCCTATGACTAATCCAAATCACGGCAGAATTTTACTGTAATGGGAAAAACTAGGGAAGCAAGTGGAAAGTTGTGAAATGGGACTTGGACTTCGACTCAGACCAGTCCCAAATCTCAAATCACTGATTAAAAGAAATTGAAATGGCCTGAAGCATTCAGTGCCGTGTCCTTGCTGCCATGTGGATCTGGTACAGAGGCTCCTGGGTACGGGGTTGCAAGGGAGTTGCATCAAGAAGTTGGAAGATGGCACGATGCTTTGTACAGGCTGGGGTTTGGGTTACTTTGTCCTTGGAAAGAAGTTCAATTATTCAAACCAGAACAGAACAAAGCAGAACAACCCACACTGCTCTGGGGAAGAGAGCCCATTTTTTTTCATTCTGAAGGACCCTGCACGATAGGCATTTCTCACAAAAAACCAGGTAATTTAAATTGAAATGGAACACCTGAAATTGTTGAAACAACCTTCCAGTACCTGAAGGGGGTCTACAAGAAAGCTGGAATGGGACTTTTCACAAGGGCATAGAGTGACAGGACAAGGGGCAACAGTTCCAAGCTGAAAGAAGGGAGATCTAGATTAGAAATCAAGCAGAAATTCTTCACTGTGAGGGTGGTGAGGCACTGGCACAGGTTGCCCGGAGAGGCTGTGGATGCTACCTTCCTGGAAGTGCTCAAGGCCAGGCTGGATGGCAGCTTTGAGCAACCTAGTCTAGTGGAAGATGTCCCTGCCCATGGCAGGAGGGTTGGAACTAGATGATTTGTAAGATCTCTTCCAACTCAAACCTGACTGATTCTGCATCAACCTGAACTGCTCCTAGTGTGACATTATTAAAGTCTTCAGAGATCTCTACAATTTTGCCTCATTTGATTTGAAAATGCTGAATTATCTAAGCATAGTCTTTATTAAAACTGTTTTGATTTCTTTGATTAGTATCAGCTACTGCAGATGGAATCCAGATTGCCTTCTGGGTTCCACAGGCCAAATTTCCCCAGCACTGAGCAATCAGCACCATGTCCATGATCGGCACTCAGCTTTACCAGTAATACTGATCTTGCAAAAATCCAGCCTGTCTGGAATAGCACAATGGTGGTGGAAGCAAAATCTGGAAGGTATTTTATGCCTTGGGGCACTTATTACTCACTGCCTTGGCTATCACGACCTCTTTCTATCCAGTCACTGTTGTTATCTCTCTGTTTAAGAAAAGAAGGTGATAGAACTCTGATGGGCTACCCAGGGAGCTTGTGGAGTCTCCTTCTCTGGACAGATTCCAAACCTGCCTGGACATGATTCTGGGCAACCTGCTCTTGGTGACCCTGCTTTAGTGTGGGGGTGTGTGGACTAGATGATCTCTAGAGGTCTCTCTCACCCCCTGCCACTCTGCGATTCATGGGCAGAGACACCTTCCACTAGACCAGATTGATCAAGACCTCATCCAGACTGGCCTTGAACACAGCCGGGGAGGGGGCATCCATGACCTCCCTGGGCAATCTGTTCTAGTGTCTCACCCTCACTGGAAAGAATTTCTTTCTAATCTTCAGTCTAAATCTCCCCTCCTCAAGCTTCAATCTATTCCCTTTTGTCCTATCACTACAAGTTCTTGTAAAAAGTCCCTTCCCAGCTTTCTTGTAGGTCCCCTTTGGGTATTGGAGGAGTAGGAACTTAAACCCTGAGAAATACCCTCAACCTGCCATCCCCTGCCAGACCAAGATGAGGGATTGACCTATTTCACATAAGACCATGGCAAAGGCCACCCATCCCTGGGTGCCACAGACTCACCACACTTTATTAGGTGCCATGGCAGCAAGGCAAAACTCTCTATATCAGGGCATTACAACAGTGACCAAAGGCAGGCAGGGCAGCGGCCTCCAGAAACCTTAAGTAACTTTCTCAGAATTCATTTTCAACATTTGGGCTCCACAGAAAGCCAACAAAAACACACAGCAACAAAACTGCATTTGAAGTCTCCGTCCTGCCAGAAGCCCTGCCGTGCCAAGGAGGAAGGCTTCGGAGCGGGGCTGTGATGGTATGAGATGTGCAGGAGATGAGCTGGCTCCAGACGTCCTGTCCTCACAGCTAAGGACAGCTCAAGGCTCAGAGCCATGGGGATGGCTGCTGAGAGCAGGTTACAAAATAAATACAGCCCCCAGCACCATGGCCTTGATCACGTCGTCCTCTCTTCCTCGCACGCTCTGGCACTGCTGGCAGCGAACATCGCGGCAGGCTGCAGCCTTTAAATGCAGCTTTTGTTTTCCTGCGTTCCAGGTTTTTGCAAGAGGCCAGAGGCTTGCACCCATCCAGATTTCTCTCTCCCTCAACATCTCTTTGTAAGAAGGCTGCAAACCAATTCAGAAAGCACCTTGGCTTGCTGTTTTTAACCTGTTAGTTTGCTTATTTGCTGGTCTGGGTTTTCTTCTGAAAGGAAAATTTACTGTAAATTTTATTGTTTGTCAAACGAATGATACTGGTGACAGAAAGCATGCAACAGAAAAACTGTACAAGACTTTCCCCTGGTGGGTGAGTTTTGGATTCTGGGCCCCTCTCTCTGCTGCTTTTAAATTTCCATGATGCTTCCTTTGGATGAGAAACAACGTTTTGGAAACTATTTCTTTTGGATTAGTCTTCCCAAGGCAGTCGTAAAGAATTCTCCTTCCCAGCAACATCCCTCAGCAGCTCTCTGACTACAAGTTACCTCACCTCTCATCAGTTAAAGGCTTTCTTCCCAAGGAAATGCCAGCAGTTCTCTTCTCTGCTGGACAATAATTACTGTTTGATAATTCTGATGCTGCTGTACAGTGAGTTTGACAAGTGTAAGCTTTCCACTTAGCTTTGTTGGAAGAATTGGCTGCTCAAAAAAAAAATACGGGTTTGGTTCCTGCCAACCTGGTCTGCACATCCCCAAGGCTGCTGCTCTGGCTATTTCACTGCCAAGCTCATTCATAGAAAGGAGAGAGGAAAAAGTAAGTCCAATAAACTAAGAAGGAGTGAGCTGGAGGGATGTGAATTTCTGGAAGGTTGGGTTGGGCTGGGGGAGGAAGGGAGGTGTCTAGACTCAATATTACTATTGTAGGGACTGGCATTATTTATGACATTTTCTAGGCAAGCCACAAACTGAAAATAGAAACTGGGAGACACAAAGCCACTCATCACCCCTGAGGAATGGCTTTGCAAGCTGTGTGACAGTGGAAAAGCTGAAAGTGAAAGAGTCGTTCGACTGTCCTGGACAAAACCTCAGCCAGCATGAAAAAGAAATTTACTCTGCACATCAGAAATGAAAACTCCACAGCAGAGAAACGTTGCAGGTCTGGGAGCCAAAGAAAGCCAACAGATGCAGCCTCCTGGAGGGTGAAATTTATTCCTGTGCCAACTTTAGATCTATGCCCTACTTCAGTCCTACTTAGGCCATGTTTGGAAGTGCAGCAGTACACCTTATACTAACCATCTGCCTCAGATTCAGCCTGCAGGGATGCAGTGAGCAAGCCAGAAATGGACAATAACACCGAGTGGGCATGTGGCATAAAACAGCTCCACTGTCGCTCCCGGAGCTGCTCCATGTTGAGCTCTAAGACACATACCAGTCTGCTGGCATTTGCAAAGAATACACAGCTACCCATAATGTTGGAACATAATTATATGTTTTCACTTGAGGTGGCTGTAAGCAAACCGGAGGTAATTTAGCCCCAAACCAGTTTTTATACATCTCCCAAGACTTGCCCGCAATAGGCAGTTATGTCAGATTTCTCCTGTCAGTAACTGGATGTTAGCAATTCCAGACCTAGGCAGAGAGTATATAACTTCTGTTATTACCCATGAGAGCTGTATTATCCAAGCCTTCTCATTCAAAACCGAAGAAAGAAGTGTGGTTGAGCCTAGATAATATTTAAAGGTACAGATGACAGCATGCACACGCACCAGGGGAAGAGCGGGCACAGGAGCTGGGATGTACCCAAGCCCTGCATTAGCACTTAATGAAGCTCTATTCTAATTATTGTTTCAAGTCCCCTCTACTTTGCCTGACCATCCTCAACCCTGTCTTCCAGTCATGTGGAAACACAGCTGGAAAACTTCCTTGCAGAGGAATTTGATCTATTTTGACTATTTTCCCAGCAGGCTTGGAAGTGCCAGCTTTGGTCCCCGGAGTCAGGTCCTTGCCCACACCTCTGTCTTCTGGCAGAGGCACAAAACCCTGGAAACCTTCTCCTCGCACTGCCAAAATGTTCCTGGGCATCACAAAGTCCTTCAACACTAGCTAGCAACAAGCTGTGCAAGCTCTGGCAGCTTGGCCTGGCAGTATTAGTCTCACCAATGCCCCTTTTCCTTTAGGTTCCTCCTTACCTTTTTGTCAACAGGCATTACTAGAAAGCAGCTCACGGTAGCAGGAGTGTCTAAACCTTTCTGTGGAGTCTTTAGAGGACACATGCCTTGCAAGCCATACACAGAAATCTTCTGGTCCTGTGAAAAAGCACATAACATTTGACAAATTTCACTCATCTTGCACACTTCTCATACCTGAACAAGATCAAATTAGTTCCAAACCTGCTTTTTACCACTGGCTTTTTTGATATCCAAAGCCTGGATTTCTCTTTGTTTTCCACAGAGAGCATTTGCCCTGTCTGTGAAGAGCAAAATCTGTTGTGGGCAACATATGCACTATCCAAAAGCCACCAAAATCACCACTATAGGTGTTTTATCACCACATCTAAAAGCAGCATTTGACAACCTCGATTGCACAAGTCCCAAACACGCCAAGTTTTGCACTAATCTGTCAGTTCAAGGAAAGCTCCTGATACCTTCTGTGTGGAATTACACCTGCTCCACAACAACACATTCCGTTTTGATCAAAAAGGTGGAAAGAAAATGCCTTAAGATTTCTGAATCCTCATTTTCTATAATTTTTGTTATTAAAAATTAGGAATATCTGAACTTTACCTCAATTTGAGAATAGAAAAAGTCAAAGTATCTTATTTTCCTACAGAGAAAATAATATCAATATTCTCACTTAGTTCCAGCACCCATGCTAGGGCAGGGTGAATTCATCAGCACAAATTATTTATTCAGCAAGTGTAGCCTTTTTCCCCCACTCTGAAACACTGAACTTCAGGAACATTTCAATTTCTTTCAGCTATTTTTCATTTGCTTTGTGTCAAATGATTGTGTCAGAACTGGCTGACATTTAGCACAGCCCTTTTTTGATGGGTGGATAGGGGCTCAGGGATCAATCAGCCAGGCTGTCTCACTCTTATCTTTCCGTCTGCAGTCTTCCACGGTGAACACAAAACTTGGGCACCTATTTCCCACCAACTTTCAAATCCCTCAGGCCTCTTTCAAAACCCCACCCTTAAAGGCATGGTTTCTTTCACTGCTGCTCTTTATCACTTACAGATAAGGACACTTCCCAGCTGAAACCCTGGGCACAGATATGCTACAGTCTGGAGAGTTTCACCTCAGAAAGCTGAGGTTCCCACGATAGCTTTGAGCAGCAGGAGGCAGGACTTTGATCTAGTTACCACCTATGTCACAGGTAGAAACAACACACCCAGAGACAGCAGATGCAGCCACACTGCTCATCTGGGCTGCCCATTGTCTCCAGCACTCTCAGGTTTACAAATTGAACAGGCTCCTTCTCGCTACTCCTGCCTCTTCTAAGGAGGCCCTTCAGAGCAGGGCACTGAAGTGCAGGCAACGCTCACCTCAGTGGCAGCCCAGAGGGCATTCTGAAATTTTAGCTGGCAGCAGAGCTTCATTCCTGGGCAGCTCATCCTCTCCACTTCCATGACTCCTTTCTCTGGGTTCACCACCGTGTAGTTTCTGAAAGGAGCAAACAACAGTTTCCTATAGCCAGCGCTCAGCCTGCACACTGCTACCGGACGGTTCTCAGTGCTTTTTGGCCAAGCTGTAACACAGCTGTCCAGATGTGGACAATGCTGCAAAGTTCTACACCACTCCAAATGGTTTTTGTAAAGGAGACAAACAGCTCCAGCTGAACAGCAGTAATTAATAGCTGGGAGGTCTTAGCCCATCTTCCCATTAGGTTCTCAAGAGAATCTGTGCTGGTTCTCCAAGCTCACTGCCTCACTATTATCTGGCTTCATTATTTATTCAAGTACATAAACAAAAGAGCATGATTCTTTCCAAGTAGGATCAAAGATCTTTAACCTGATGAAATAATCTGTAAACATGACTAATTAGTATTTCTGTAACTAAAGGGATTTTGTCTGTTTGGGCTATGGGATGGTGCATTGGGTTTGGGTGTTTGAACAATAACTGGATATTCGCAACCACATCTGTGAGCCCCAGATGTTTTAACAACTGTGGCACAAGCAATTACACAGCCTGTAGTCTGTCACATCTAAGTGATTTGTTATCCAGCAGTCTCCAGCACGTGGATTGTCCAGTCAGGAAGCAGATTCACTGAGATATATTGCTGTGAATATTTGGACAGCATCCACGGATTGGAAATGCATCTGTGTGTCCCATGTGTTTCACCAGTTGGAGCAGGAATGGTTGTGCTGCCTGCACTGAACGACCATCCAGGCACCACAAATCGTTCAGGAACAGCTCATGTTCCTCCCCCATTAAGTTAATGGTCAGAAATAATGAACACATTAATATAAAAACTCAGATCAGTTGATGAATGCTTCCAAATAAGACTGGGGCTATAAAACCCAGTAACATCCATAAAAATAAACCTAACTAGCCACAGGTCATATGTGGTTGTGCAAAATGCCATCAGCTCAGTCACAATGTAATAACACTTAAAGCACAGCACCCAGCACACATTTTACTGGCAGCACACACTCAGATGCACACACAGCTTCAGGCATGTGCTTAACTCCTGATGATTTCAATAGGATTTAAGCATGTGCTTAATTGCTTTGCAGAGCAGGGATGGAACTGCAGTCTCAATTAGGAAAGGTTTAGTGTTAAATGGCCTCATTAGGAAAGGCAGAACACGTCTGTTCTCATGTGCAAATGCTTCATCCAGTGTGTGTGAATCATTACACTGCCCTAATCTTCTCCTCATATTAACTGAAGCAGAGTTAAGCTCATTAAACATCCTTTATAAAGCAACCACTGTTCCCAATTAAAAGAGTTTGGGAAAACAGTGTTCACTCTATCCTTGGCACTCACCCAAATTCACTTTCACCTTTCTTACCTCCCTCCCAGATGCGAAAGTGAAGACACTGAAGGATTTTTTATGTAAGAAAGAACAAAAGAAAGAAATTATTAATATGAACTGTCTCACCTAGTGTCTTCTTTCCCATCCCAGAACACCACGGTGTACTCCTGTCCTTGGGAGGAGAAGAAGGAAGACTGCTTCCCACAGGGCAGCAGGTACATAAATGTTGCAAAGGTAGGATCTTTCATCTGTCCTACCACAGAAATGGCCAGTGGACGCTGTGGGGAAAGGGAGAGAGAAAGACACATGTCACACAAAACAGCTGGGAGGCCAGATGAAATAAGAGAATCATTGTAATAACTATTTATTAAAGCTAGAGAGCCAAGAAGTAGGAATTGTTTAATAGATGCTTCTGCTGCTTTCTCAAATCTACTCCAGGTTCTCTTTATGAACTCCACCTGATTGCTGTTTAGCATCTTCAGTACCCCAGACACCGAAGCCAAACCTCTTCTGTACTTCCACAGTTTGGTCTGTGTTTCTCTTGCACATTTTATTCATTAATTTCCCCAGGTTTATCTATTTTGAAAACTGATTCACTGTCACGACAGTGCCTAGCTGTTGTGATTCAAGCTGACCTTTGTTTAAAGGACAAGCAGCTCGGAAAAGTCAACTTGCAATTAACGAAAAACATAATACAGCTTAATCCTTTTCTTGTACTTTGAACCCTTTTCTTCCTCACAGTGCCTTTATAACCTTGGGGGTTTTGCAGTCTTTGTAGTTACACTCACAGCAGGATATTGTAGCTGTTTCTAGAAGTTAAGGGCAATGCCTTGCTCTGGTGAAATCAATAGCTTAACTGCCATTGACATCAAGGGACCTTTATGTCACTGCAGATGTCTGAGGCCACCAATCTGTCATAATTTCATTCATAAAAGTCTCATTTAAGTCAAGGGATGTTCTGGGCCATATTGGCAGGAGAGTTAAATGAGCACTGAGCTGTTTTGCTGCACTGAGAGCAAGCTCAGCTCTCCTGGGTGAGAGAGGGTTGCCAGATCCCTGTAGCTAAATGATCAGGAAATGGCAGCCATGAAGGCTGTCTCATACCTTTTCTGGCTTAGTGTCCCAACACTCCATCATGAGTGCCTGCATCCTATACAGCTGCACCTCTTCTGGCTGCCCAAGGACAGGACGGATCCCTTTAGAGAGCTTCTTTGCGATCTGGAGCTGGTGCTGCCCCAGCACAGGCCGCTGGCCAGACAGCAGTTCATACAGGACCATCCCATAGGAGAACATGTCAACCTAGAGCCAGAAACAGAGGGAAGAAATGGGCTAACCTCTCCTGATGAGCAGAAAGAACAGCAAGGAAGGCTACAGTGAGCAAGCCAGAGCTGCACACCAGGCCAACCTCATAAAATTCAACAAGGCCAAGTGTAAGGTCCTGCACTTGGGTTGGTGCAATCCCAAGCACAACTCCAGGCTCGGTGGTGAATGGCNCTGCTTATGGTGGGGGGTTGGAACTAGATGATCTTTGAGATCTCTTCCAAGCTAAGCCATTCTATGACTATATATACAAGGGAATTCAGCCCCATGCATGAAGCCAGCCACCCACAGCCACGGGCACAGCACAGGCACCTTCTCATCGTAGACGATGCGGGGCCGGATCTCAGGAGCCTGGTACCCTGGCGTGCCCTCCACGCCCAGCGCGCCTTCGTGGAACGACTGCCGCGAGATGCCGTAGTCGGAGAGCTTGATATTGACGTGCTCCTTGACATCCAGAGACCACACCAGAATGTTGTCTGACTTCAGGTCGCAGAAGATGATGTTCTTCTTATGCAGGTAGGCAAGGCCTGTGACGATCTGATAGGCTATTTTGTGTGTCAGCATGTGTCCCAGTGGCACAAAAGAAGACCCTGGCACAAAGGAGCAGCCTGTCTTCAGTTCTCGTAATTGCAACACCCCCCTGGATTTTTTTTCTTCTCCCTTCCTCCTCCTCTTTTTAAACTCCAGCAGAGTAACTAACAACGCTTTTAAAACATCACTCAGTGCCACGATTTGAAGTGACACTGTTTGTGTTACTCTACATGTCTGACAGTTCTATTAGATTTCTTTTTTTAAACCCTTTCACTTCTAGACCCTAAATCTTCTGGTGAAAATTAGTGCTTGATTGAAAGTTGACACAAAGCCAAGGTGCCAAGAGGGTCAGATGGCCTCAACCTATCTTGGAATTAGTGTCATTTATTTGACAGTGACAGAAATACAGATAATTGTGAGATAATTTAGAGTGCCAGACATCCATCTGCAGGGGAAGAACACAGCATTACCCAGGCAGCACTGAAATGAGATGCACTTATTAATTTGCAGAGGAATGGAAAAACCAGGTCTCCAAAGTAGTTCTGAAAACCCTGAGCATCAATTTTTACTAGGTTCCCAAAGGCACAGTTTAAGAGCAGTTCCATCCCTCCCACTTCCCCTAGTCTGGACAAAAATCCCCTCTGTAAATCAAGCAGCAATTTAAATGTTGTTGCCTGTCTGTCACTACCATGACTCAGAGAGCAAGCTCTCCCAGGAGGGAGACCCTGGTCTTACCTTTGGAGTTTTCAGACAATACAGTGGTGAGGCTGCCCAGAGGTGCCAGCTCTAGGGCAAAGCAGAGAGGATGGATGCTGATGCCAATGAGGGAGACAATGCAGGGGTGCTGCAGTGAGTGGAGCATGCTGGCCTCCTGTCGGAACTCGGAGAAGTTCTTCATGGCATCCATGGCTCTCAGATGTTTCAGCATGGTATCTGCAAGACACACAACCCCCTTCTCACTTCCCAGCTGAGAAACCAAACCAGAAACTCTTTGAGGAGTGCTAATCACTAAGCAAATGCTGCAGGAGAAAGGCAGCTTGTGGAGTTAAGGCAACAGCAAGCCTTTATGTTGCAGCCTCTTGCTGACACCTGAGACTAGCAGACATGGACTACAAGCAGGATATGTATGGCAGCCTCAGGAAGCAAGCGTTTCCTTGGTCCTTTAGCACCAACCTCAAGTGTATCTGGCACAGGCTCCTCTAAAACACACCACTTGGATGATTTTGGAAAACGTGTGCTGTGCCTTTCAAAGCAGGGACTCTCTAGGTGCAGACCCTTTGGTGGTTCTTCCTACCCTTTCTCAGCTGCACTGCTGGAAGAGGGACCCTTCACAGTAATTGTCCTTCTGCCATGGGAGACCACAGGCTGCTCAGGCAGGTTTGGTCCTTCCAAAGATTATTTGTCACTGGAACAGCAGCTGGTCTCCACCACAGCTCAGGGAGTCGCTGTCTCCTTCCCTGACTAAAATGAGGAGAGAGGCACTCTCCCCTTTCAGGGACTGAGGCTCTGCTGGAAACCTGGGCTCAGCAGACAGCATGTGCAGTACAAGAGCCTGTCCCTGCCTGGAGGAGCTGGCAGGCTGAGAAGGGTTTCCAATTTGCTTTCTGTAGCTGCTGGCACAGATGGAGTAAAAGACTTATTCAAAGGTGGAGACTCACAAGTCCCTAGTGCAAACCCATGCAAATCCACACTTTTCATTGCCAAGCAGCTTGGGAACAGGAGGTGAAATCTTGCCTCTCACCCCAATCAAGGGCTCTGCCTTGGCACCCTCTGAGTCCACTCATTGACCTGCAGGAGAGAAGCTTTCTGCAGTGCCAATGACCTTCATCGCTACAAGTGCTTTCATGAAGGACTCCTTAAGATGCATCCTCTTCCTCCATGGAAGCACATCAACTTTGCCATGCATTTCATAGCTGTATTTAAACAGGTGCTGCCAGCACTTCGGAGAGCGAAGGCTCTTTGGTCTTAGCCTGGGGTTGCAAGCTGCACTGAGCTGATTCCCAACACCAATCCTGTGTGCCCTACCTGCAGCTGAAGTGGGAGAACCTTTGCATTTCTTAATCTGAAATCTCTTCACAGCCACTGGTTTTCCTTGGTATCGTGCCCGATATATAACGGTCCCACTTCCACCCTGGCCAAGAACGTTGTTTTCATTTTCACTGCATTCCAGTTTGCTATTTTCCAGAAAGAGTCTGCCAAAAAAGAGATTGAGGCTTTTTAATTAAAAAGTTTCTAAAGACATTGTAAATTCATGTTTTTAATGTGATTTCCATTTCCAGAAATTCCTAGTAGGCTCTCGTCTTATCAAGGACTGGATCCCCTAAACTACCTTGGTCATCCCAATGTACTCTAAGCTGGCTCATGTTGTACAACAGGTTTCTTGCAGGAAAAGTAACATGGGTAATAAAGCCAGAAGAAAAGGCTTGATTGATTTATCCCCCAAGAATCAAACAGATCTGGAAAGCACATAAGCTCCTTTTCCAACCAAATGACACAGGTACAGAGATTTGTACTGTTTATCTGTATTAAGTATTTTTTTTGCTTCATTTACCTCCTGTTCCTCTTTTCTCCGCTGAGGCAGGACAGGATGTTTATGAACAGCCCCACACTCTGAAACCTGATTATTCAAATCAGCTTACTGTTCCTAGGCTGCAATCCATCATTTCCCCACTCTTTCAGAGACTACTTTTACAGCTGTTCACACTTCAAACATCTCCACTCGCCTTGCACCCGTCAAATAAATCTCTAGGAGATAGCACTGTGAGGAGGGTTGTGATGGTGAGCTGATGGGACATGTGCCCAGTGAAAAGACCTCAAAAAGGGAACAGGGGCCAGTGGGAGCACAGAAAACACAGACTCCAGCCAACAGAAGACAGTTTGGTCTACCAGTCTCATGGCTTTGCACTGGGCACAGAAAGGTCTGAGAGACTGTGAAGCAGAAGAGACTTTGGTCTCCTGTCCTGCCTGCTGTCAGGAGGTCTCTTGCTCTACACACAAAGTAATAAGGGGTATAAGGCAGAATCCATCTGGGAATGCAGTCAAGCAGCTTAAAGATTTGTCAGTGCTGCTCTGGGCAGGGAAGAGCTGTTTCAGCTGTTCAGGACTGCCACGCTTCTACAACACATCCAACAGCCCTCAGTCGAGCTGGAGCCTGGACTCAGTGTGAATTCTCCAGTGGTAAATTCACTCTCCTACAGGCTCCTCCAACCTAACAGCGAGTCCAGTGCCAGCCCCATGACACAGCTGCACTTCCTTTTGCTTTTGTCATATTAAAGTCTCCACGGAAAGACCCCAGCTACAGAAAGCTCTGGTCAGAGTACTGGGCAATGCAGGACAGCTGCGGCTTTATAAAGGGACTTAACGCATAATTTGCCAGTCAGAAGTGAGAGATCTCAAAGGATCCCCTGAAGTGATGACTCAGGTCAGCACACAGAAATTGTCTAAGCAAGTGTGCTGACCACCAGGAGGGCAGGTTAGGATGAATTGCCAGAGCAGGAATGGAGAGTGGATGAATTTGTTTCCTGTGGTCAGTAGGTTCCTCTAGCAGACATGACTTAAAAAAAATCCAACACGATCACATAGGTACACTGAAACTTAACCAAAGGCAGCAAATAACATTACCTGGCAGGAAAGTCAGTCATGAAAAGCTCTGGGACCAGCTCTTGGAGAGAAACAGGGATGTCAGGGTGGTTAGGACACGTGATGTAGTCGAGTTCGATGGCAGTCAGGACACAGTCCTCCATGTTGAAGTACTGCACGTCCTCTGCCTTCTCACCACACTCATTCTCCTCTGGCTTGGAAGCTGCACAGATGTGGCAGGGCACATACTGCTCCATCAGCAATGTGCCATCACTCTCCATGGCCGTGAGTGCTCCGAAGCAAGCAGGCAAAGAGAAAACAACATAACTCACGCAAACTGAGAAAGAGCACAGCTTCTCGTGCATTCAAATGTCTGCAGCCACTATCTGGCTGAAAACAGTCAAACTCATGAGAGCAGCAGCTTACTGCAGCATGCTGACTGGAATAAGAAAGTAGGTTTGTGGCAAGTATGCACAGATAGCAGTACTGAGGTGACAGGGCTGTTGATGTAACAGCTGCTCTGCTTTGGTCACAGGTAATGCACAGGCTCGTGATGAAAACATATTCAGGACCAGCAAAACTTAGATGTGTATGAACAAAGCACTGCAGAGAACCTCCTACTTGCTGGGTGCCTTTATATGGATTGCAGACAGGGATCACTGCATGTGCTAAAGAGCATGACCATGTAATAGAAGGATGGCAGCTGTGAGGCTGTCCAGGAACCCCAGTCATGCTGGCTTCAAGACTGAGAGCTGCCAGATGGCTTCAGGCAAAGAACAGGCATGGGAATAGGAATGGACATGGACTGGGCAGCATGGCTCTCTGCATGCTCCAGCTGCAAGCCAGGAGTAGGCATCCACCTGCAGCACCCAAGATAGGAATGTGCTCTCTCTCACAGGCAAGGTTTTCAGCCCCTCTGGGGGATACGTGGATTCTATCAAGACTAAACCTTTGGGAGGTTCACACCTTTCCCACTGACTACAGAGGAATTTTGTGGTGACAGGCTCCATTAAAAGCCAGTAATTAGGCAAGGTGAATACAGGCTGCAGCCTTTGAAGTCATGACTCTTCCCAAGCTTCAGCCTTAACCTTATTACTATTTTAATCCAAAGGCAAATAAAATCTTCCTTTATCTAACATGCAGAGTATGAATATGTAAGTGCACGACCATTTCCTCCAGAAAGCCTCCAATTAAGAGATTTTGGCACTGCTTGCTAGACCAGTGTGGGATCACAAAGAACACTTCAGATTTTGTTTTGGTTTGAAACAAAGTGCATTGGGGTTGCAAACGGCCTGCTGGGTAACAGCAGGATCTCTGCTGATCAGAGGAAAAACAACTGCTGGAGTCAAGGAAGTTACCTTGGCACAGAGTCCTTGGTATCATATTCACTCATGCCTCTCACATCGTGATTTTATAAATTATAGGCTGTTAGAAATGGTGGGCAAATGCTGATCCCAGATGAAGCCAAAATGAGTTCTGCTGTCAAGGGACAGTGCCAAGAGGTTTGGGCCAAATCCTGTCCCTGTGTCCTGAACTTCTGTGGAAGGAGGTCTTGTTCGAACTGTGATGCCTCTTCTGTGCATGCAGTGACAGACACAACTTCTAGACTAAGGTGTGCTGGCAAACAATCTTGATCTGCCTGCAGGTTACCAGCTTTCCTCAAACTTTATTGGCTTGAGACTGTCAGAGCCTGAGAGGTCTTCAATTCACACACAACGTTGTGCACCTGGAGAGCTCTGTCAAAGAACCTTCTGTTAAAAAGACATAACATTGCACAGAAAATCACAGGAGTTCTCTTACCAGGAAACCACTGGTCTATCAGAGAGTTGACATGATCTGTGATGAATGCCATTGCTGAAAAGTCTCTCACTTCTGACTGGCAAATTATTTTAATTCCACCACTTTTTTTCTTTTTCCAGTTTACATCAGAAGACTCGACACTGTTAAGGAAGCCAAAAGACAACTGTGTGAAGCTTCTGTGAACTATCAGTGTCAACAAACCTTCTTTCTCGCAGGAAACCTGAGCTACTTAACAACATGTAGTGCCTAAGCAATCAAAATAAAAAGCAATATAGCTTTGAGGATGATTTTCAGTTCAATCTGCTCTGCAAATGATTTTCAGAAGAGAAATCTTGCACAGAAAACATTGGCTGCTCACACTGGGTAAATGCTACAAAAGGTGAGACTCAGAAAAAATTTTGGCCTTAGTTATGATGGAGAGTTTTGACAGAAATGCCCTATGCAGAATGATGGAGGATTAGGAGGTTTGAAAATCAAGAATTAAACTTCAGTGGTATAATAATAACATAGCAACAACAGTGGTAATAATGATCATAGAATGGCTTATGTTGGAAGGGACTTTAGAGGTCAGTAATAGTAACACAACTTACAAAAACTGTTTGGAAAAGTTTATGGACATGGCAATTTTTGTGCAATTCCCTATAATAAAAGACAATCATAATAAAAAAAGCTTTAATAAGAAGAGGTGAGTTCTGTACCTCCCTGAAATGCATGGGGAGGAAAAGAGCATGACCATCATAACGGTCCAGATTTCAGGATTCCAGCCTGTGACTTGCAATGCCTGGGTCCAGAGTCTTTACTTGGCCACAGACTGCGTAGATGAACTTGGGGAAGTCACTGTGCCTTTCTGGTTTCCAACCATGCAGCAACACCAATGGTTCCTCCCTGTCCTTTCAAGGACTGCAAGACCAAATGCCTCTGCAGACAGTGCAAAGACGAAAGTCTTAAGTGGCTGCCTACTCTCAAATGTTCTTTCACAAACATGGATAGCTGGTTTTCTCTAAGCTTGAAGCCAGCAGACACTCTGCCTTGGCCAGCTTAAACCAGTTGTCCACAGTCCCTGTCACACACAGTCTGACAGCACAAAATCACCTCCATTGGTCTGGATTGCTGCCACACGGCGGTGAGCTTTTAGGATTCAGTGGAAAACTCGTGGACATAAGGAAACCTTTGCATGTGAAAATGCACGATTTCACACTGGCAAAGAGTTCTGCTCTGAACATCACTTTCTGGTTTTGAGCTTCTCTAAATTTGTGGCTGCAATGACACATAAGTTTGATATATTCAGAGCTGCCAAACGATCGGTTATTCATCATTTTCGTCACCAGTTGTTACCAGATGAATTATGTCTATTAGAAGAGCCTCCTCTCCTCCTGACGAGTGAGCACACAGCACGAGTCAGGCCCATTCATCTCCACTTAGCTGCTGTGTTTCACACACTCTGTTAGTCCCCTATCATGCATGCTGCATCATGAACATAAATTACCTAAGATAGCCTCCATCAAAGGTAACGAACAGACCTTCCTGCCAGTAAACAGTGTGAGTCCTTCTGACTCGGAATGTGCTGCAGCGGTTCCTTTGGGTGCCTGTGAAGCTGTAGATGGTCACCTTTTTGCTTCTTGTCTTGGTGTTCTTCTTGTTTTCAAAGAGCTGAAACAAGCAGAGAAGTGTGAAAACCATTAAATTATTGGAATGTTGTTTTGTTTGAGCAGCAAGGTAACTTTCCTGGCTTTCATGGGTGCTACCATGCAAGGGCAACAGACAATGGGCACAAACTGGAAAACGAGAAGCTCCATCTAAACATTAGGAAAACCTTCTTTGCTTAGAGGGTACAGGAGCCCTGAGCAGGCTGTCCAGAGAGGCTGTGGAGTCTCCTTTTCTGGAGAGATTCCAAACCCACCTGGATGTTGTGATCCTGGGCAACCTGCTGTGGGTGACCCTGCTTTAGCAGGGGGGTTGGGTTGGATGAACCCCAGAGGTCCCTCCCAACCCTCACCATGCTGGGATCCTGCTATACCTTTTCCACTCAAGAGCAACTTATACTCACACATTTGCAATGGAATGAAAATACAGAGAGCAGGAGCTGGGTTTGCAGCAACAGATATATTTTTCATGCCAGTCAAAAAGAAACAATCTCATATCAGTGAACAAAGTTAATTCTGTGACTGTGACATTTGTTAGATGAATTCTGCATTTGCAAAATCTTATAAACCTAAAGAAGAGCTGAATGTTCTGGTGAATGATTAAGCCTGCCCTCAGCGTAGAGAGTTAACTTCTCCACCTGTTTCAGTGGGAGGAAGATGGCTTTTCTCCAAGTTGCTTCAAACCAGCACTTAGAGCAAAATGTATTCTTGTTTTAAAACTAGAGACTTAATCTGCAGTCACTGCTCTGATGCTTATTTGTCTGCAGATAGGTCTGATGCTGGCCTCCTTTCCATTTCCTTCACTGAGGACTGGATGAAGTCTCTAGCAGAAGTGCTCTAGGGTTATACAGTGCCCATGAGGATGTAAGCAAGGGGATGCCAAGACAGCCCATTGAAACAGTTAAAGTTATTATACGGTTTGAGAAGCCTGGAACACAGAGGACCTTCCAAAAACAGGTATCATGTTTTCCATGTTCTGCACCTCAGTGAGGGAACACAGTTTAAATGGATAGCTGTTAAGAAGATACCACACTAGCACTAAAAATACTTGGCAGGTATTCATTAGGGTTTCCAGCAGGACTACGTTTTCAGATACGAGCTGCCACAAAACCAGGTCTGTAACGATATCAAAATTCACTTTGCTTTCTGAGCCTTATGAACACTACTTTAATGAGATGCATACCACTTGCATTAATAGGGTGCCTGCTTGCACTCATTATCCCATTAAGGCAAGAGTCCTGTAATTTTCTTCTCATTTAAAGCCATACAGATTCAGATAGCTGACTTTCATGGAGCTATTCCAGATCTCCACTAGCAAATGACATAAGCAGAGTCTGGCCCAGTGGAACGGTAATGGACAAGAGCTGCAGGCAGAACTCCAATTACTTGTAATTGGAAGATGCTGGATGTACTGAGACCTTCCAGGGGATCATGTTATACAGAGGTTGTGGAGAATGCAGGCTTTCTTCCCCAGTGCCAACTTGTTGTTCTAAATGACACCTACTGTGAAAACAGAATCAGATTTTGATTGCAGAGTCTCATCTTACCCTGTTTACTCAAATAATGTTACTGAAGTCTGTGACTGAAGCAAGCTGAATGTGAGAAGACACCCACTTACACTTAGAGTGAATAACAACTTTTAGCTGTTGTCTTCTGCTTGCAGAGAGAGACAGTCACCTACCTGGAGGTCCATCTCTGCCAGGCTAATTAACATTCGGGCAATGAATCTTTGCCAGAAGCCAACTGGGACGAAACTCATCTTGAAGACCCTTTGGACTGTGTTTGAGGTCTGGTGGCAGAGCCCATGGATATCTAACGCTGGCTTGGTAGGAAGCAGATGAGGGAGGAGGTAGCTGAAACACATCAAATTCAACAGCTCAAATTTTAGCTACAGCTTGTAACAGTGAGTACATTGTTACTGGATAATAAGGCGATTCAGTCTCCAAAGAGATTTTTAATGGCACAGCCTACTGCATATAAAAAAGCTCTTAGACTAAAGGGCTGCAGCAATGCATGGGGAAACTCATTTACACTATGGAAGCAAGCGGAGGCAAAACAGACATTACATAATTCAGCCAGGGCTATTGGACAGGGCTAAAATTCATGTAATAAGCAGGATATTTGTGTAATCACAAATTAAATGCATTAAAATATAGGAGTCATTAGAACAGCTGTGATGTTGGGACTCGTGTTTGGTACCTTTACTACCCTGCCCTAGTAGTAAGCAAAGAATTGCAGCTGTGGAACAGAACCTAAATGCAAAACCAACCTACGGAAGCTCAGCTTCAGTAAGCCCAGAAGGTGGGGAGAGGAGGTGTTGTGGGAGGTGGCAATGAGGCAGTTAGAGGCTGTGGGGACTGGATCGTCTGGCTCTCATCCCAGTCCCAGAATGAGAGCATCTTACGGGCCAACATGACAGGGTTTCCTGCTGCACCATACTGCAGCTGGACTCCCTACTGTGTCCCAGGACAAAAGCTCATTTTTTCAGTCCCTGACAAACTCCCAGGACAAAAGCTCACTTTTCCAGAATGATGCCAGCAGAAGTATCACTTGTCTTGCTCAGTCTCCTCCTGCAATCAGGTTATTAGGTTCATTGCCCAAGTGTGGAGGAGGCTTAGTGCTATCTGAGTCCGATGAGTCAGAAGTAACAGAGCTACCCTAGTGTAGAGGACCAAGGGGTTTCCAAATTATTTTCAGATCTCCCAGTGAGCATATAATATTCATTTGTCCCAATCATTAGTATTTGGGAAGCTAAAACCTTTTGAAAGACCAGAACTGTCTTGAAAACAATAAGCTTATGGCTTTTGATAGCTGTCGATAATTGACGGCGATACTGTTCTGTACCAAATGTATTCCAAGTTGCCCATAGGATCAAAAATCTGACTTGCCTATAAGCAGAAACACTGCTGTTTTATCAGTGTTGAGTCAGAGAAAACGTGTGGGCACCTAGGGCTCATCACTGACAGGCACAATGACAGCAGTGAGGCAAATAGCCAAGGGACTTGACTGAAATAGCAGTGGCAAGGCCTAGACCCGCAACTAATGCTGGGTCCAAATTCAATGCTTTATGCCTATTGCATTTTCTCCCTAGCAGCTGCTGTATCCTGCAAAAGCTGAAGTATCAGCTCAGGAAAGACAGCCATCACACAACAACAGCTCTCTCCATATGTCACAGACTGTAACATCTGATGACATTTTATAGGATCGAATTATGTGTTCCATGAAACATCTCTGGAATGTAAAACTAATAAAAGTTCCTCTTCGCTTATAAATTACAGCAAGAATGGCCACACTGTCAGCCCTAACACAGCTAAATTACATCCACCTCAGGCAGAAAAAAGTGGAGTGCATCAAACTCAAAGGTCTTGCTCTGTAAAGCTAGTGGTTGCATCATACGGCAGCCCATAAACTTTCCTCAGTACATCCAAGAAAGGGTCTAGGAGTACAAGAAGGCCAGTGAGGCCCTTCTGGGCCACAGCTCTATAGTGGATTATAATACAGATGGTGATTCCATGCTCTTGAACAAGAGCCAATGCAAATTTTGAAAATATGAGAAACATGCCCCCATCCACCTTTTCAGAACAGAAACTGGCAGCTGCTTTCTCTACTGACTGCACAGAAACCCTATCTGGCAATCTAGACAATAATTGCATAAGCACAGTAACAAATAACTGCTCTGTGTCTGGCTAGTACATTAAGTTAATCCAACCTGCTATAGCTACAGTCCGTCAGCAGGAAGAATATTCTGTTAATGTGGCTTGGATCACTCTAAAAAAAATTGGCCAGGCCATGAAAACGCAGTTTCCTTGTTCCCCAGGCACAGACAATGTAATTGCCTTGGAGAAAAATGGCAGATAGTGACAAGGAGTCCAAAAGGCATTTTGGACTAAGCAGAAACATTGCTGCTTTATCTGTGTTAAGCCTGAGAAAATTTGTTGGCATCCGGGTCTGGGTAAGTGACAGGCATAATGACAGCCCAGAGAATGCTGCACTTGTGCTGGCATTCAGAGCTCCCCAGAGGCTCAGGGCGATGCAGCCCTGCTGTCCTGGAAGGGCAAGGAAGTGAAATGCAAATGCCACCTCCAAAGTGCAATGCAACTAAGGTTTCGCCGTGAAGGCAACAACAGGCTGTCGCCAAGCAGATGGGAGAGAGAAAAACAGCAGGGAACTCTGCCCAGAGGAAAAGAGATGGGGGGGTGGGAGGCAGAGGGGAGAAGGATTCATTAACATTTAAACAGAATGAGGTTTCCTAGACCTTTTCTAGGAAAGCTATTGATCAACACCTACTGAGGCTGAAAAGGAAGAAATCACATTGCTACTGATGCTACACTTCCCCAGTCTCACAAGAAGTAAAATACTGGTACTTTCAGGCCTGACAAGTATTGATTACCCAAAGTTTTCTGCCATACACTGGAGCAAGGATCTTTCACTGGGAACAGACGACTCCAGCCCGTCCATATATGAGGTCCTGCAGCCACCAGCCCTCACATCCTCTCTCAGCTGCAGCTGCGCCGGCTGAGCGCCTGCAGCTTCCACCTGCTCATCGCCACATCCCCGGCGGCGCCGCTGCCCCTCCGTGCCGGTGGCTGAGCTTGTCACCAGCCTCAGCGTGCTAAGTGGACAAAGACCTGCTTTGGAAAGTTTTCAAACTAGCTTGTTTGGAGCAAAGGATGCTTATGCCAGGAAATGCAGCCCCAGTGGATGCCTTCCATTACGCTGGTTAACACGCTCAAATATTTTCTCACAGCAAGATCCTTGTCAAGACAACTGCTTACAGTGACAAAACCTGTTAATATCCACTAATTAAATGGCCATTTTTCTCCAGCCCGGCTAAGCCCCTCTAATTATCAACATACCTGTTATTGGCCACAGGCAGTGCAATTTCAAACTTGGCCAAGAACTGGAAGTACTGCTCTTCGGTTTGCTCAGTGAAGCCTGTCCCGACCAGCAGCATCCTGAGATCCTCTGCTCTGATGACTCCATTCTTAGCTACAGACTTGGAGCTCTTGATGTTGAAAATCCTCTGTAGACACTCTGAGAGCCAGACAGGGTCAAGGAAGTAGAGGTTCCTCAGGCCATGGCTTGTGTCTGGGAAGTGCAGCAGCGTACCCGTTTCTATGAGGAAATTAATCGCTGCAAAACGTGAAGAACTGGAGATCAGCAGCAGAGCAGCACCAGGAAACCACAGCACAGATGAACAATATTATGAGGCAGCATGAGAAGTTTTATGCACACCACACAGAGCCAGCACATACTCAAGACAAGAGAATAACATTTACATGAGGAGTGCTGCTATCTGGCACTTGTAAAGCCCACAGTAGCTTTACAGTCAGTGTTTCTGTCCCCCATAACACTGTCGCACCATTATACTCCCCTCCTGCCATCCCCATGGCTCTCCCTGACTCCTACACAGCAAAGATGACAGGGCTGGGGCCCTACAGAAAAGGCTACCTTGAAACAATGGCATCTCTCATTCTTTACAGAGCAGAAATAAAAATCAGGCAAAGCTTGATTTTTGTTTAAAAGTTTAAAATTAGCAGCTCCAAACCATCCTAGAACCTGCCCAGTCCTCTCCTCAAGGCCCCACTACTGATTTCTCGATCTTCTCAATTTCTGAAGTGACTTCTACACAGCTGCAGAGCACTTTGTAACTGGTTTTTCACACAGCAATTATCTGGTGGAGTGAAATGAGAAACTACTGGTCTGTTTTGACCTACCAGTTTGCAAGTCTTCATAGTCTTTGATATCATTTCCTGGATTTTGCTCGATCATCAGTTCTATTTGTCTGTCTGTTAAATACTGCACATCATCATTCTGACTTCTTCTGTGCTGTTCTGCAAGGACAGCTTCTTGAAGACTAAGGTAACTTCTGGGTATCTGTGGGCCATACAAGAAAACGAGTGGGATCAGTATCAGGCAGCAAGCACTCATCCGGAGAGGAACTGGCTACGTCATCTCCCCTTTACAGGGATCATACAGTGGTGTCTTTTCCCAAAGTCAGATAAATCATCTCAGATCCTTCATGTGCCTCCTGCATCAACAGCTACTCCTACGGTTCACCTCCCAATCCAAACCCAAGCCCCCAAAATCCCCACTTTGGAAAGCAACACCACTAGGAGCACGGCTCTCACCAATCTCCCTGCAAGCTTCTGTGAGCAAATGGAGCTGCCGACATCCTTCATGTTGCAAGTGACATGAAAAATCAGCTGCCGGAGTCCTTCGAGGCCTTCCAGAGTCTTACAGGAGAGCTCACTGCAAAAGTCATGCAAGGGTGAAGATTATCAAACCTTATCGGCATGCTGGCTTCCTTTCCAGGCTTTCTCTTATCAGTGACTTTAAATTTCCTGTGTCAGATGAATGGGAGGAAAGCTGTCAGTAGACATTTTTAGCTTTGGAAGAAAATACAGAGGAGCCTGGAAAAGGTCTGTTAGGCCAAGCTCTGCTCTGCTTGCTTCATTTGCTGTGCACTGCTCTCTGTCCCCTACGCACTGTGACCTCTGGGGACTTTTCTGGCACACCAAGCAGTCATCAGCCTTTTTCCCTTGGATGGGATGCACACATCCTGGAAGGCAGTGCAGGAAGGAGGAAAGCACTGTGGTGCTGGCAGTCACTGAAGACCAGTCCAGCTCTCCTTGACTCAGATCAAAGAGGCAAATGATGATTACCAGACACCTTTTCCCACTCTCATTCTGGCCTTTGCTCAGCTGGATCCTGTGATCTGGGAATTGATGCTTAGATCCTAAAAGCTGGCCTTCATCATCTTGTTAACAGCTAAAAACCTGCTCTCTCCAGCTCCTACTATTTTTGGCCTTTTTGTGAGCTGGATAAGAACAGTTCTCTTCCACTTTACCTAACAAAGCTTCTTTCTGACTGACCCTACACATGCTCCTGTGGCAGACAGGAAATCCTTTTCTGAAGCAGTATGTTTTAGCATAGCATTGGAGTGGTTTGGGTCAGAAGGGACTTTTAAATGTCATCTAGTCCAACCCCCCTGAAGTCCGCAGGGACACCTGCAACTAGAGCAGGTTGTCCAGAGCCCCAAATGACCTGACCTGGAATGGTTTCCAGGATGGGACATCTACCACGTCTTCAAGCAATGTGAGCTGGTGTCTCACCATCCTTTGTATACAAAATTTCTGCCTTCCCTCCAGCCTAAATCTCCCTCTTTTAACTTCAAGCCATCACCCCTTATCCTGTCACCCCTTAGCCCTCTCAAACCTCAATTAGCAGTGGCACTGGGAAGTGTGCACTCACTGGGATGCTGAAGGTCTGATCCTGATAAAAGCACTCTGGGTTCACCCACACAAGACTTTCACAACACACACTCCTCAAGCTGCTCTAACTGCCTGGAGCATTGTAAAGAGAAGCTCAACTCCAATGGGGAGGAAATGCAGGGGAACAAGAAGGTAAAGGGAATGTAAGGGATGTGTGGCAGGGTGAAAGTAAGTCCCCTTGAGAGAGAATGATTTGGATCATGTTAGGATACTTCAAGGTGATGGAAAAAGAGGTTTGAGGAGATGGAAGCACAAAGCTTTGTCTGTCACTGTGAGTCTCTGTGCCTTACATTTGGATCCCTGGGACTCCTCCTAAGGGAAAGAGCCAGGCTGGATGCCCGATGCAGCACTTGTGTCTGCAGAACAGAGAGTGGGAGGTCTCCTGATGGCTCTGCCAGGCAGCAGATGCAACGTGCTGGGGACACTGCAGTGCCCTTCTTTACTTGCCAGCTACCACCTGCTCTTGCCCCAGGCACTGACGATTTCACACTGCTTGGTGTCAGCCTGCTGCATCCACACTCCCCCTGTGGTGTGCACTCCCTTGGCTGACAGACTTGCTTCTTTCCCAGCCACCAGAGCCTCCTCTCCCCAAGGGCAAACTCTGTCAGTTGAAGGCAGGGATGGTATCAGACTCCGTGGTTTGACTGACATGACCTTCCAGACAGCCCCACCCTCTGTTATCACAGCCAGAGAACTCAAATGGCAAAGGTTTGGAGCTGCCAGGGGATCAGAGGCCTGACCCACTCTTCACCCTGGCAACACTGCCACGTGAGCTGCATTCTCAGGTCAGGTGGCAAGAGGTTCCCACACAACCTCCCCTCAACAAACCCTGCAGCACCCATCCTGTAGCAGTCACGTTTCACAGCATTAATGAATGAACCTTCTCTCCTTGTCACTAACAGACTGTACCAGCACTTAATGGTGCAAGAGCACTAAAACAGGCTGGGCAAGGTCATGGCCTCAGAGCTTCCAACTCTCAGAGTCACGACCTGGCCCCTGAGTAACACTGAACTCTTCTCTGATCATACCTGTCAAAAATAGATGAAATGCTGACAAGTCTTTAAATCTGTTCTGTTGCCAAGGAGATCTGGTACCATAAAATTGTTTAAAGTGACATAAAATAGAGTGACTGAGCTTCACAAAGGCACAAATACTTACTGCAGGTGCTTGAAGGTGATATCTGGGAAGCCAGTTGCTCTGGACCCAGAGGGAGAGCGGCAGAGAGCCAAGACATAGGCCCTCAGCGTGGCTATCCTCTCAACGCGGAACTTTGTTTCAATTAAATCAAGGTGTGTTCCTACCACCAACACCACTGAATTTGGAGCTTTGGCCTGCAAGGGAGAACATTGACAGTGATGTCATCCACATTAAACCACTGTAAATTCAGCGATGATATGTGAGAAGTATAATATTGCAGAGGGGGGGTAATCACACAGTCATAAAATGGAATATGTATATATATATA
>WBNM01027874.1:0-31346 GCA_013399055.1 Ramphastos sulfuratus | reverse complement strand
TATATATATATGTGTGCATGTATGTATATATATATATAAAAAAACCAAATGGAGTCAACCTGTTGTGGCAGCCTGACAACAGCAACAAGTGCTCTGGGTATTACAGAAGTTCTCCTGCAGAACATGGCTTAATCATCTGCTCCTACTGCAGAGCAGGAAACTGTCAGCTTAGGTTTATTACATCAGGGTTTAATGTAAAAGGAGTTGCCATGTGGTATTAAGTTGCTACCAGTCAGCAAACTATGTTTGCTCAGACAAAGGAAAATAGGTTAGCTTCACTTGTAGCCAGAAGATCTAACTCTGATATCCTGAGAAAGGCTGGTTACACTCTGCAATGGATATCTGGGGAAGTTACACAAACTTTTTCACTTGAGGTGTATGGACAGGTGAGATAAACTGCTTAAAAAAATAATATCTGAATCTACTTAATCCTGAATCAGTGAAAGGAATGGATTAGATGATCTTGTGGCTTCTTCTAACCTTTCCATGTTTCTATTAGAGCACTGGAATGTATCCAGATTTCAGGGAATACACTGCCAAATAGAGTGGGATTGCACAGGCTTAAGAAGGGATCAGCCTGACTTTGACCAGAGAAGCATATTCAGATGCAGAAATATCTGCTTATTTGCAGTAAATTCATTTCTCTCTTCTGATGCCTACTGAAATCTCCTAACCTCCATGACACCAAAGTCGATCTTGGTGCAGAAACAGAAGTGATGGATGCCTCAGGTCAGACCAAGGGGCCCAATAGGTCCAACACTCTGCCTGAAGGCTAATAAAGAGCACAGGCACAGGGTAAGTAAGCATGCACAGATCTTCCCTGGTGTGTTCTCCCAGTATCCTGCAGCCTGTAGCTCACCAACTTCCTGAGCATGAGACAGTATCTCTGAATTAATAGCACTTGATGTTTTTTTAATTCCATCACTCTGCTTTTTCAACTTCTGACACCCACAGCACATTGCAATTCCAATAAATTCCACAGGTTAGCTATCTGCTGGGTTTGGGGTGCTTGCTGTTGTTTGTTTCAAAGCTACCATTACACTATTTCATCTGATCCCTCCTATTCCTTCCATTGTAAAAGATCACGAACAAAGACACCATTGTGGTTTTCTCCTTAGCCTGGTAAGTCTAAATGCAGCACTCCTCCCCATTTGCACTCCTCCCCTATTTCTAAGCTGAAGGGATCTAATTATTTAATTGCTATGCACTCAGAGTCTTTTTTTTCATACTTTTAACCATCGTGTTCATCCTTCTCTGTATCTTTTCTGAGCTACTCTGTGCTTGCTGGGATGTGTTAAGGCACATCGCACAGTTTGAAACGTGGTAATTATGCTTTCAGCTTTGCTCCCCACCTTGGGTTTTTGATTGCTGCTGACCATTAAGCTAATATTTTTGTAATATTGAGAGGTTTTTTTTTTTTTGAGAGGCACTAGCTCAGAGCTCATTTTTGTGCATGTCACGTTAAAACAGATATCACAGAATGACAGAATTGTTTTGGTTGAAAGAGATCTCTCAAATCGTGGAGTGCAACCTAACACCAGCAGGGCCATTAAGGCACGTCCAGAGGTGCCATGTCCACATGTTTCTTGAACACCTCCAGGGACAATGACTCCACCACCTCCCTGGGCAGCCTGTTCCAATGCCTGACCACTCTTTCAGTACAGAAATTTTTCCTAATATCCAATCTAAACCTCCCCTGGTATGATTTCAGGCCATTTCTTCTTGTCCAATCACCTAATACAAGGGAGAAGAGACCAACCCCCACCTCACTGCAGCCCCCTGTCAAATAAGAAAGATTCAAAAAAAACCCAAAATCTGGTATTATGGTATTATAAAAATAAACCAACAACAATGAATTCACTACAGCTGAGAGATACTCTCTAGCTTACCTGACTCTAAAGTGTTAAAAATATAACTTCAAGACTAATGTGTGCCTAACCCACACCACAAAGAAAATGCTCTGAACCCCCCTTGGAGCACAGTGTGGTCAAACACTAATTCCAAAATAAGTATGTTCAGCCTTACTTAGCAAGGGTTTATAAATCAGCTTTTGTCTCAGTCTCTGATGTGTGTGAGGGAGAACAAAGCAAATGATAAATTTAAACCGTTAAATATAATGATACGCCTACAGCGGCCTGGAAAATTAATTCCAAAAGCTATGCAAAATTCATGGCTTGTGGAGTTGGTTGGTTTTTTTTGGTTTTTGGGGTTTTTTTTGTTTGTTTTGGTTTTTTGTTTGGGTTTTTTTTTTTTTTAAATCAAACCAGAAAAAGNCTATTTCTAAGCTGAAGGGATCTAATTATTTAATTGCTATGCACTCAGAGTCTTTTTTTTCATACTTTTAACCATCGTGTTCATCCTTCTCTGTATCTTTTCTGAGCTACTCTGTGCTTGCTGGGATGTGTTAAGGCACATCGCACAGTTTGAAACGTGGTAATTATGCTTTCAGCTTTGCTCCCCACCTTGGGTTTTTGATTGCTGCTGACCATTAAGCTAATATTTTTGTAATATTGAGAGGTTTTTTTTTTTTTGAGAGGCACTAGCTCAGAGCTCATTTTTGTGCATGTCACGTTAAAACAGATATCACAGAATGACAGAATTGTTTTGGTTGAAAGAGATCTCTCAAATCGTGGAGTGCAACCTAACACCAGCAGGGCCATTAAGGCACGTCCAGAGGTGCCATGTCCACATGTTTCTTGAACACCTCCAGGGACAATGACTCCACCACCTCCCTGGGCAGCCTGTTCCAATGCCTGACCACTCTTTCAGTACAGAAATTTTTCCTAATATCCAATCTAAACCTCCCCTGGTATGATTTCAGGCCATTTCTTCTTGTCCAATCACCTAATACAAGGGAGAAGAGACCAACCCCCACCTCACTGCAGCCCCCTGTCAAATAAGAAAGATTCAAAAAAAACCCAAAATCTGGTATTATGGTATTATAAAAATAAACCAACAACAATGAATTCACTACAGCTGAGAGATACTCTCTAGCTTACCTGACTCTAAAGTGTTAAAAATATAACTTCAAGACTAATGTGTGCCTAACCCACACCACAAAGAAAATGCTCTGAACCCCCCTTGGAGCACAGTGTGGTCAAACACTAATTCCAAAATAAGTATGTTCAGCCTTACTTAGCAAGGGTTTATAAATCAGCTTTTGTCTCAGTCTCTGATGTGTGTGAGGGAGAACAAAGCAAATGATAAATTTAAACCGTTAAATATAATGATACGCCTACAGTGGCCTGGAAAATTAATTCCAAAAGCTATGCAAAATTCATGGCTTGTGGAGTTGGTTGGTTTTTTTTGGTTTTTGGGGTTTTTTTTGTTTGTTTTGGTTTTTTGTTTGGGTTTTTTTTTTTTTTAAAGCAGACCAGAAAAAGAAATCTGTAATATCACACATCTGAGTGCTGAGCTCCTACGTGATAAATAAGACACCCCAGAGCCCACCAGCGACTTCTTACCTCAATGTTCAGCAACCAGAACTGTAAGTTTGCCACAGCTTCTTCCCCCAGTGCCAAGTTCCATACCACTATGTACAATGCTTTGTCTGTGAAGAAACACTGATTGACTGTAGACATGCTCGCTGGGCCTCCAATATCCCAGACATTGAACTCCACTGAATCAATCTACTTAGACAAAGAGAAGTGTTCAAATCAAACATTGCAGTAAATCACAGGGAGATAATAGCTGAAGTATAAACCTATGCCTGCATAATGTATGACACAAGAAGGGTTTCAATGTCCTAATTGTGCCTCCAGGAAAGACAAATCAACAAGCAATTGTTAAGCATGGCTACCACTTCCCCACAGGAAATCAAGACTAATTACTTGCTGCTAAAACCATAGAGGTGCCCTTGATGCTGGTAAATCTCCAGTTAATGCTGTGGATTCTCCAGTACAAACAAGGGTCTCATTCTGAGCCCTGTGTTTCACTGCATCTGGAATAGAAACTGTTTCATCCTTGTCTGTGCCATGCTCGACTGGACCGTTGAAGCTACTTATCTGCCACTGCTCTGGGGAACAGGAAACCCCCTGCTGAAATCACTTCCACTGAGCTTAGCCTTAACTGAGTCAAGCAGAATATAGATGCTCAGGAGATGGGAAACTTCTCAAGCCTTTCACAAACACCTCCTGCATGCTGCTCAGAGGCTTCTGAGGTGTGTTTGTGTGTGTCACATCAGAATTGGGCCAGGATTACAGCCACAGTAAATGAGCCTCACTGCTTTTGAGAGAACATGTAAATGGAAGCCTCTCTAGCTGTGACTCTCTTCCAAGTATCTTGGCATCCATCCCTCCGTGCAGCCCCACACCAGCACTAACAGGGAGCACAGCTCTCCGCTTGAACAGTGTTCAGGCTCCCAGCTGCAGTAGGAAGCACTTCGGAGGCTCTGTCCCTAAGTCACTTGGCCCTGGGGAGGAAAGAAGCCTGTGATTGAGTAGAAAACCAAACCCTGCTCCAGCCACCGTCCTCAGAGCATCATAAAACACTGAGTGGGCTCCGTTTACTTGTCTGGGTCCAAGCACTGACTGATCCCATGGCAAGTTACTCCACGAGATTTCAGCAAGGAGTTAAGTATCTCTGCAGGGCTCTGCTCTCCTAGCATAGTCCCAGTTTGAAGTCTCCCAAAAACAGCTGGAAGAACTTCCATATTGTTTAAACCAAGTCCTAACTAGCAGCAGGACTTTTTGTTTGTCCAAAAGATGTTAATCTGTGGGTGCTTGTATGGAGAGACAGACTCAGAGGTAGGGACAAAAGCGCGTTCAGCATCTTGATCTCACTCCAGGTCTCTGCTTGTGTCTAGGTTTTTATTTTATTCAATTGCTCTTCAGCACAAAATGCATGAATCCCTTCTCCCACCAAAGTCTTTAGAGAATCAGGGTTTTTTTTTTTCTTTCTGTCTCCGGCCTGGCACTCTTGGCTGTAGAATAACTAAACTCAGCAGGCTCCTCCACCTCTTCCAAAACAGCTGGGTGGTCATGGCTCCCATCTGGGAAGGGGGAGCCATATGTCTGCACACCCTCAGCTCTGTTAAGATCTCAGGACCAGCTAGCTCTGCATGCCCTCATCCCTGTGGGACTATGCAAGTGATGAACAAGGCCACCTACAAGTGAATGAATTCAGTGCTGTCTAAAATGAGTTCAGTATGGGTTGACACACTCCCTGAATGAGCCATCTGAGATTTGGAATGTTAAAAGGTGTGCCTTAGACATGCTTGGATCATACAAGAGGTCAGGCAGCCTACCCTCCACCCACCTTGCCCCACTAGGACAGTTCTGGTATCAAGGATGTTCAGCTTTAGGAACTGATGTCCCATTTGCTGGCCCCAAATGAAAGGACAATCTGCTTTAGACATGCTGATTTAAAACATGCACACAGAGTCAGTGTCCAAAGACCACACCAGCTGTAAGGGCCAGATTTTAGGCAGTCTGAATATGGCTCTCTCTCTTTAGCATACAAACAGAACTGCCCTCTAGAACCAACTGGAAAAGAAGCAGAGGAATTGTGATGGGTCTACAAACATGTCACTTGTGAGGTCTGGCTCACGGGTAGTGGAAACTGTTCTTTGTGAGAAAGGCAGACAGTTTTGGCCCAAAAGTGACACTGGAGGGCTCAAACATCCCACTGGGATTAAAGTTCTTTGACTGCTTTTCACCTTTGCCTTGTGTCCCACTGGCTTGGGGAGCTCCCATTTCGTTGTACGTATGGTGGCATCGCTGTGCATCATCTGAGGGACTTTTCCTGTCTGCAGGATCTCAATCAGAGTCGATTTTCCCTGTCGTGGAGGACCAATGATGATCATCTTCATGAGCTTGCACTTCTCTGCCTTGCGCAGCTGTGCTCTTAAGTATGCCAGAACTGTTTTAGGGCCTGGGGTAGGGGGGGGAAGTGAAGGGCAAGGCTTTATCTCTGGTCAGCAGTTACAAATGCACACATCTACAGCAGGACTGCACAAAACCTGCTGCTGCAGACTCATCAGCTGAGTTAATATTTTCCCTGCAGTTTCACTGTGGGCTGAGACAACCAGAGAATAAACAAAGAAACCGCTAATGGACAGACCTGAGACAGAGACCCCTGAAAAAGGTCACTGCTCTGAGACTCTACAATGGAGCACTGTAAGGAGAAACAAATGCTGTGGCTCGTATGCTTCAGAAGCTCAAAGGAAACATAAATTACTAATTTAGTATTGGAAAATACTCAGTTTTTCCTTCTACTTTTATGTTTCCAGTTAAAATTAGATTTCGGCTTCAACAGTATGCTGGAGAAGGAGTAATTCTTAATAACTTTGTTCCCACAGGATTTTCTTATTAAAACATGCACAAAAAAGAAGACAGGATTGTAATAGATCCAGAAACCTAGCAGCTTACAATAAAGTCACTCCAATGTGACTGTGGTTGCTGATCCCAAACACTTAAGTCTTTACAAAGACTGTCTAAATGCTCTGAAATATGCACAATCAGGAAGCAAGCCACAGGGTTCCTCCAGCATGCATGCTGCAAGGGAAATGCTGCATTTAGAAGCCACTGTTTTAAGATGGGATCTATCTTAAATTGATCATGCAGCCAGAGCTTAGCACTGATCTGCAAACACGTGTAGGAGGTTTCCCTACACAATTGCAGTTAACCACAAGAAGGGCTTGGGCACAGCCTGCCCTGTCCCTGTGTCAGGACCACTGAAAGGAAGTGAATTTCATTTCTATGTTCAGTTGATTTAATAAAGAACACAGAGGAGCAGCCTTACCCTCTTTCCTGATCTCTGCAGGAACGTTACTGATGTTTAGTTCCTCGATATCCAGCTGCCAGAGATTAGCCAGCTGTCCAAGTTCTGGGGGAAGCTCTCGGATACCAGGGTTACTGTACAAAAACAAATAAATCTACCAACAACCAGGCTTTGTGTGTAAGTAGCTGCTCTCACGGACTCTCAGATTACACTATTCTCTCCGTGCAGAAATCTTCCATTAACATTTTAATAAGACTACTCAGCACTTTAATAGTAATTTCCATCCTAAAAGTGATGTATAACCTCAATTTATCCTCCGAGGCAGACGAGCGTAATCATCTTTACTGGATAGTTGAGGAAATAAAGGCAAAAATGATGAGTTACTGACTCTAACGCTATGGAAGCTGACAGCAAAAAGCCAGAATGAAGCAGAGCCACGTTAGATTCTCAGGCTTGTGTTCAAAGCATTAGATCATCTTCCCCAATTCAAAAGACCAGGCTCCTCCTTATCTAAAGCAAACGATGGGCACAGCACTAACAAGGGGCCGACTATTTCCAGCTTTTTGACTTCAAATCACTGGACATCTGGGGTGGGGCTCCACAGAAGACTGGTCATTAAAACAACATGGAAATAATGCTGTAGAGCTTTTCCAGGACATGGACTTACTTTCCTAAATAAAGTTCTGTTAAACCTTTCAGAAGGCAAACGGACTGCGGGATGGAGTCCAGCTGATTGTCATTCAGATAAAGGACTTCCAGAGAATCACTCAGAAATGCTGGGAACTCCAAAAAAAGACCTGGAACAAGACAAGAAACAAATTGCACCTTTAAAACACAACAAGCATCAAGGTTCTGAACCAGGAGTGTTCACCTTCACTTTTTAAGCAGGACATGAGGTCACGTTCCTTGGCATGGAGCAAGAGGAGAAAAGCGAACAGGCTTCAGTGGTACTCAAACATCAATGCTCACACCTCAGGTTTTTAAAATCAGGGTGATGCATTTGTTTGAAAGTTACAGTCTCTAGGACCTCTGATGGGCTGAGAGAAGAACTCTAGGCCTGCCAAGACAGCTATACATCAGAGGATGAGTGGCACTATATTTCTTGCTGTTGAATAGCTGGCAATACCTCATGAGCTGCCCCTGCTCCAGCCTAAGAGCTGGCAGTGAAAGGGCACAGCAAGGGCATGAGGGGTTCTCAATGTGTTTTCTTCCCTGTTGCCTGAGAAAAGCCAGAAGTCTGTCAGAATTTATGTTCAGGCCCCCACAATGTATCCTGGAGCAATTTATGGTGGATCATAGTCAACAACAACAGAGAAGAAAACCCAAACTGCATCTGACAGACTGCTAACCTATGTTGCCTCTGAAAGACCTCTTCTCTTTGCCCCTCTGTTCAGTTCTAGGCTGCAAGTTCCCAGGGCACTTCAGACTTCCTACATGTCTGAGCAGCAACTAACGTATTTTGGGAGCAACCCAAGCAATAATAGCAACAACTGCATGGCTGAGTTACTGCTGCTGGAGAGGTTCAAACAAAGGGAAATTCAGCTGGTTCCAAACAGCATCATTTTGCTCCACAAATTACTCCCGGGGTAGTGGCATGAAGAACTGCCATGAATTGTGCTGCTGTCTTAAGAGTGTCACATGCATCTACCAAGAAGTATCCTGAAGTCAAGGGAAAATAGGCCACACAGGGACAAGCAGATTCTGAGTCTCTGATTAGAAAAGTACAACCAGCACCATCTGCTGTCTCCATGGCTACTCTCTGAGATGTGTGACACACCCTTCCTCAAGGACAGGACAGTGGCAGTTTCACCAAGATCTTCTTCCCGTACAGGGAAGGCCTGGTGAACCGTAACTAGACTTAGCCAAAAGGGGAAAAAACAACATGCAGGGGAAAAAAAAAAAAACAACAACAGAAAAAAAATGGAAGAAGTTTTCTCAGGAGAAAATTCCCCAGTTCCAATATTAACAGCACTTCGAGCCTGAGCTGTGATCAGAAAAGGAGTTAGATAGAGTCCCACTGTCTGCAGGGGCGTTTCACCTACGTGACAGAACTGCCTGGTGTGGGCAGGGTGGCACAGTCCGCCTTTGAGTTTTCAAATAAAAAATCATCTTTGGGATTATTTTTAGGAGAACAGCAGGCTTATTCATGGATTCCATTCACTTCCTCTCTGGCTCATCGCTGAACTTAAACTTTTCATTGTTGCTCTTCAGTAGGTACCTAGGCACAGACAGATTCAGTCCCTCTTGCACACGTAGCAGCAAACACCTAAAATAGTTGCAATACTCTCAATTCACTGAAGAGTCCCAGGTGGGAAGGAGTGTGAGTGTACTATCTGGGAAGCAAGCTGGAGGTGTTTATGAATTGTAATTATTTATTCCTGAGTTATTTATGAGTTCTCTGGCTAGAACTCAAATTTTCTTTTAAAGAAGTGTAGGAAAAATTAAAACAAGTGCCATCTTGAAAAATGCATTTTTGGATGAGCAGATGCCAGCAACACCACATGCGTGTGCGAGGAGTTATTCTGAGATTTATCAATCAAGCATAGTAAGCATCCATAAATTATTCTTTTTTAAAATAATCTAGACTTAAGTAAACAGCTTTGTTGGTAAAATCATATGAAAACCGGTTCCCCCACCTTGCTAGGGGACTTCTGTGAGCAGCTGATGTACTCCAGCTTCTGTTTTCTCTTGATGTTCCTTAAATTCTTGGCCACATCCCCTAGTCTCACCAAGCTATACTTGGCAGAGGAACAAAGAGAAGAAGATGAGCTAGCTTTACTCTTTCTCTGTGGCTATTCAACCATGGCACCAGCCAGGTGGGCCACTCCATACCCTCCTGCAACCTGAGGCAACCGCCAGCAGCTCAAAGTTGCACCAGGGCATTACGTGCCAAGGCTTTTCAAATGGTACTAACACAGAGTCCATCCTCTCCTCCTCTATGCAGAGGGGTTCTGCTGGGTGTGTAGCATGCAGAAATTTCCATTAGGACAAAAATTCCCTTTTAGAGTTGGGTTTAGCTGCCTTTGCCCACTGCTCCTGCCTTTCTGTACTCACTGGGAAATGCTGCTCTAGCACTTCAGACTCCACATATTCACAAGACTAAGACTTCTTTTCCGGTTCTTCCATGTTTGGGATTTCACAGATGTCACAGAATTTCTATTTCCATTTTCTACTTCCCAGAGCACAGAGCAATCCTTTCTCCTCCTTCGGGTCCACACATAGGACTTGCTGCACAGCAGCCTCCACTTCCACGGAGAGGAACATGAGATAGGATTAGCCTTGCCTGGAGGTCCAGGAAGAGCCTCTGCCTTCCAGATGAGCAGACAGGAGGTTAGGACCTCCTGAAAGTCCTAGTTCAAATTCCAGGCTCAGTTGGCATGATGTATAGCTCATTTTCACTACTTGTTAGAGTCTAAGACTTGACTTCTCAGCATCAGTGGCTAGGTTAGAGCTGATCTCACCTAAGGCCATCACACCTTTGCTTCCTTTTTCTGTCATTTGCCAACAACAGCATGCCTAGCAACGAACACCACTGAAGGCCTCCTTTTGCTTCCTCCTGCTAAAGGAGGATGTGGAACATTCCCATTTCAATGCATTCATAAAAGCTCAAACCCCTCCAGAAAAGGCAGCTGAAAGAAAAGGCGCAAATGAAAAGCTTCCCCACACCTTTACTGTAGGTCACTCCCTACGTGAAGAGCCTATTTGGAATGGATGACCATCAGCATGCCCAGCACCTATAGCTATGGCTGTACTCGGTGCATTTACCACTTTGACCTATTCATGATGACCTGTGATCATGAACAGTTTTCAAGGGAACTGAGGAAAGCATTTGCTGCAGGAGGGCCTCTCCCTCCCTCGAATCCACATCATGAAGGCACCAGCTCCTTCCACTCTGGCAAAGAATGTTTTAGAATGAGCCATTCTTCAGGCAGCCATACTGAAAAAGCTCTCCAAGTGTTTTCAAACAAAGCAAAGCAAAACAAAACAAAGCAAAACAAAACAAAGCAAAACAAAACAAAGCAAAACAAAACAAAGCAAAACAAAGCAAAGCAAAACAAAACAATGCAAAACAAAACAAAGCAAAACAAAACAAAGCAAAACAAAACAGAGCAAAACAAAACAGAGCAAAACAAAACAAAACAAACAAAACAAAAAACCAAAACAAACCAAGAGATACAGATGAACCCCACAGAGAGAAGGAAGCAGTGCCAAGTATCTTCAGACAGTCCTTTGTTCTCGCGAGATTTCACCTGCACTAACCCAGATCACTTCTGCTCTGCCCCAAACTGTGGGTGCAAATCACAGAGGCAGGGAAAACATGCAATTTACAAATTCAGCAACAGAAACACTCCTAAGAATAATAAGGCTAATTATGGGTTAATTTGCCTTTACCATACCAGTTAGCACTCTGGCTCTAAAGAATAATCTTCAGGAAAAGAAGAAACAGCTCTCACTCATTCTTCATCTTTCCATGCTGATTGTCCTAAGCAGCTGCAACATTTCTCTGGAAACGTTTTCTCTAAACTCATTTCCTCTCCAATGTAATTGCAGATGAATTTACACTGATCTCCCTCCAGCCAAACTCCACAGACCTCCTGCTGCTCCATAGCTCACCTGGGACTCTCCACGTTTGCACTGCCCGCACCTTACCTGCCTCTGGGCCGCAGCGTGCCCTGCTCTTGGTGGGGAAAAAGGGAATCCTCTTCGTTTTAAATGCCTCATCACTCCTGTGGGCCAAACAAAACAGTCATATGTGGGGAGAAGAGCTTGGAGGTGGCATCTGAGGTCACCTTTCAGCATGTTAAGAGGGCCTACAAGAAAGTTGGGAAGGGACTTTTTAGGATGCCAGGTAGTGATAGGACTGGGGGGAATGGAACAAAGCTAGAAATGGGGAGATTCAGACTGGATGTTAGGAAGAAGTTCTTCACCATGAGGGTGGTGAGACCCTGGAACAGGTTCCCCAGGAAGGTGGTCAAAGCCCCATCCCTGGAGGTGTTTAAGGCCAGGCTGGATGAGGCTCTAGACAGTCTGATCTAGTGTGAGGTGTCCCTGCTCAGGGCAGGGGGGCTGGAACTAGATGATCCCTGTGGTCCTTTCCAACCCTGACTGATTCTATGACTCTATGATTTGAGAGCTGTGCTGAGCTTGGCCCCACTCAAGGCTGTGGGATTCACAGCACCAGTCCTTCTGGGTTCTTCACTTCCAAGAGGTGGGATTGAAACCTGCTGTGCAATCACAGAGTTAGGCTCCATCAACACTTGTCTAGGCCCAATGGTTTTCTTCTGGCCAATTAACAGAGCTCTGCAAGGCAGCACTTTCAGCTCCCAGGGTGAGAGCACTTGACCCCCCAGCTTTATGGGTGTCAAGGTTAAGTACACTGTCAAACAGCAAATTGAACAAGCATCTCGAGAAGTGCTAGAGAACCGACCTGCTGCCATTCCCTGCTCTCACCAGAGAGACTCTGGCAAGATGACCCAACAACATGACTCTGGAAATGTATTGAGCCACTCAAAACTCAGTAATATGTCTTTTGCAACTGATGAAGCAACTCAGGAGGACTCCAGAAAATTTGCTGGACAGGCACTCAAATGAGAAGATAGGAGAATGATGCAATTCAGTGCAGTTCTGGAGAAGGTAAGGATCCTTTCATTCTCTCTATTAAACATCCCTATCGCAATTCCTAAATAGAAAGACATCAGCCTTTTATTGGAGGACCTTATTAATGTCAGTCTTGTCTGTGAAGTTGCAGCTGGTTACACTTCCATTAAAAAAAAGAACCAAAGATTTTTCATTTTTCCCAAAACAATACTCCCAAACCAACTACAAACACAGCCCAGCCCAGATGGCTTATGGTTAAGATCTGCTCGCCACAAACTGGTGTTTGTAGTGCTGAGCCACACACTGGGTTAAAGACATTTCTACATGCTCTGAAATTAAACTGCCATTATCAGTAATCTATCCACTTAATAAATGATATAGTGAGCTAAATGGCCCAAGAATGGGTGAAGGATAATTCATCACTGTCACAGCCACACAATATACTTAGAGACTTGGTATGTGGCTATCAATGCCTTCTGTGCAGGTAATTAATTCACTGCTGACACCCTTTGTACCACACGGGGGATTGGGTTTGCTATTATTTCTTCAGCTTTTGTTTTCTCAGGCAAAATCTGAAAGAAACACTTACTTCCCAAGTTGGTTTTTTGAAAGATCCAGTGATTTAAGTTGTTTGCAATTCCACTTATCTTGTGAAGGCAAAGTAACCAACTGATTTCCCAGCAGCTTTAGGGACACCAAAGCCTAAAGGAGGAACAGCCCAGAGTTAGAAGGCAGAGTCCATCAAACACACTGAAAGAGGGTTTTTAGCATGGCTATTAAATAACAGAACATGAAGAAAGTACATTTTATTCATCAGAACATCCTGTTCGTGCTGCCTAGCATGCAAACATTCCCTTCTTGTCTCCAGCAAGTATATTTTCTGCACGAAGCAACACCACTATTAGTTCTGGGAGATTATTAGTCTACTTGCTGACAGATGCAATTGGAAACAACCCATACAGAAGGACATTTTGCTTTTAGTGAGGAAACCTTTCCAAATGGAAAAGAACAGCATGATTTACCTACAGAGTATGCCACACAGGGATGAGAAGTCTCACACGTGGTTGCAAGCTGCTGTGAGAGTGGGCTTACACGTGTGGGTGCTTAGAATCAGTGTGCAATATGTGAACTATTTAACACAAGGAAAACATTTAATGGCTTTGTTATTACTTGTCTATTAAAATGGCAAGGATTTATATTAACTTTCCAAGACTTACACATGTTACCTATCTAGGGTTTTTGTGTCTTCATACTGGACAGAAATTTTAAAAATAAGAAGTGAAGCTGATCACAGAATTGTCAGGGTTGGAAGGGATCCCAAGGATCATCTAGTTCCAACTCCATCCAACCTGGTTTTTAAAACGTCCAGGGATGAGCCTTCCACCACCTCCCTGGGCAACCTATTTCAGCATCTCACCACCCTCATGGTGAAGAACTTCTCCCTAATGTCTAATCTAACTCTCCCCTCCTTTAGGTTGGATTCATTCCCCCCACTCCTATCACTACCCAACACCCTAGAAACTCCTTCCCCAGCTTTCTTGTAGGCCCCCTTCAGAGATTGGAAGGCCACAATAAGGTCTCCTTGGAGCCTTCTCTTCTCCAGACTGAACAGCTCCAGCTCCCTCAGCCTGTCCTCAAAGGAGAGAAGCTCCAGCCCTCTGATCATCCTTGTGGCCCTTGTCTGAATACATTCCATATCTTTCTTGTAATAGGGGTTCCAGAACTTGACACAATACTCCAGGTGGGGTCCCAAAAGAGCACAGCACTATACAGACAGGACTTGGTTGGAAATACCATGAAAAAGGTTAAACCTAAGCTCTTCTTTCAATTTAAATGACATATAAAAAAGAAAACCACAGGTGCTGTTCAGATTTGTTAACATTTATGCTCTTCTGTTTGCCATTTGTTCTTCACGGAGTGATCGCCCATTGGGAAGGGCTGCCCAGGGAGGTGGTGGAGTCACCATCCATGGAGATGTTTAAAAGGAGGCTGGATGAGGCACTTAGTGCCATGGTTTAGTTAATTAGAGGGGTTAGGCAAGAGGTTGGACTCTGATCCCAGAGGCCTTTGCCAACCTGGTTAATTCTGTGATTCTTGGAAATAATACTGAGACTTACACAACCAATTTAATTTGGTTGAAAACCCAGTCTTCTAGGCAGAGTTTCCAACCAGGTTTATTCTGCTAGTGTGTGGCCCCTCTCCTCCCATGCAAACTGAGATAAGCAGAATATCAGCTGCACTATTTAATGCCACAGGTACAGCAGCATTTCACCCCACAGGAATCATGTTTGAGCAGCAGAGACTTCAAACGCTTTAAATGTTTTCTGTGCTCTGCACAATACGAAAGGTCTATGNGCCACGCTGCTCTTTATGCAGCCCTTTTCATCAAGCAGGATTACCGATGTCCCACCAAGCCAGTTTGTTGACCTCCCCTCCGCCTTGTCTCAGACTGGAAAAATAGAGGTGTCGTAGTGACACATGCAAGGGGCAACCAGCGGCTGCGGGAATGGCCATGACCGTGCCAAACGCTCCCTCTAGTGCTAACACAGGGGTGGCACTGGCCCTTGGTGGGACACGGGGAAGGCAAAGGCAGTGAACCTTTATAGGAAAATATATAGGAAATATATAGGAAAATGTGGGAAAATCGCGCAAACTGTAGAACCGTCCCTGCCGCTCGAGTCTTGGCAGGCGCTTTTATCATCACTAGTCTTCCACTGGCTCGAACCTCCCCCTGGAAGGAAGACCCAGTCCTCCCTCGGCGTCAGGCTCCCCCCAAGTGTCAGCATCAGCCTGCTCAAGGACAATGCTTCAAACTTCTCCCCTGTGATGGATTGGGAGTTCCCCGTCCCCCCACACTTTGTAAAATCACCCAGACTAGACTCAGCCGGCTGGAAGTTAAGGAATGAAGCTTAGCACAATATACAAGCAGATATATACACAATATACAGGAATATTTACAGAAATATTCAAGTTAAAGGTAATGCAGAAACACAATACCCCTCCCAGAAATCAGAGTCTCCAGGAGGGGCTCCCAACCACCCTTCCACCTTCTCCCCACCCCTCTACCTTACCCCCCAGGGTTTGCCTTACGTGCAAGCTGAGTTTGGAGGATTGGCCAGGGAGGGTTGGAAGTACAGTGGTTAGTTACGTTAGTAGAGAGGCCAATAACCAAAAACAACTAGAGAGAGCCCGAGACTCTCTGAGAGAGCATCTTATCTATGTTTGTGTTCTTGTTCTTATACATCTCAGCAAGCCTATGAGTGAAGTAGACATCACCATTGTTTTCTCTTCACAGCCTATAATATAATTTTCTCCATTAAAATATTCCAATTAGCCTCAAACCAGCACATCCCCGAAAATATCCCTGAGGAGGAAAGGGGAGGCTACACGTTCTGGAATTAGCACAAACTGTGTGCTGTGTGGTCCAGCTGGGGTGCTTCACTTTCAGCCAGCCATATCCATGCTGCCTGTCCCCCTTTAAACACTGACAAAGGCTGCTCTCTGGGAGAGCTGGGAGCATGGTGAGGTTATATGGAATGCTCCACAGCAGGCAAATTAGTGACTTTCAACTGCTGTGACTCTTCAGGGCTGTAATTCTGAAGATCACTAGTCCTTAGAATCATAGAAAGGTTTAGGTTGGAAGGGACCTTAGAGACCGTCTACTCCAGCCTCCCCATCATGGGCACTTTTGCAGCTGCCTCTTCTCTCTCCCCTCTAGCTTCTTCATTTTTGCTGCCTTTGAGGAAATAAATGGGTGCCTCTAGAAGTGAGATAGTGGCAGCAGCAGGCAACTTCCTTCAAATCTACTGCTGCAGCATGCATAAAGGGTTCTGGTGAGATAGATTATACCACAAGGAAGGAACTATAGCATCCAGATCAGGCTGCCTCGGTCCAGCTTGTGATGTGGAAAAGCTGACCAGAATCTTACCTGAATACTTCAACCCAGAGAGGACCAGGTCTATTCAAGAGAAGCAAAAGAGTCTAGAGAACAAAGCCAGGGCTTGGAGAACGTACAGTTGGCTCCTTCAGAAGGCAACAGACAGGAGAGCAGAGAAGACCTCTGCTTCTCTTAGCACCACATTTCTAGCATATACAAGCTATTAATCAATGTGAGCTGGCCCTAGTCTTGAGACACCTCCACAAGCCAAGCAAAGGCCAGTGATAAACTACATGCTCCACGAGCCTAGGTCAGAGACATGCTTTGAAGTTACAGGCACCCTCTGCTTTCTGTTTTTTCTAGGGAGAAGACAGCTCACCCCAGTTCATCACAGCTCACTGTACCTTTAATGTAGGAACACATTACTGCTCATTTCCTCACTTCCCACATCTGCTTCTGGAGAGGGCTGGGGTACGAGTGCAGCCCTATTCACTGACAAACTCTACAACCAAGGAGTAGCCTGAGCTAGGGCTGATCTAGGCACAGGCTTTCACTCACCACGCCCTGCCCCTTGGGAGACAGAAAATATTTGGTATTTGTTTCTTTTGTGAAGGTAAGGCTGAAGAGATATGGGTAAGAACAGGCACTATTTAAGGCAGCCAACACTGAAAACAGACTATCAGCAAAGACTGCACTGAGGTCTTTGACACCCTGTACTGGTGCTCTCACATCCCTCTGCAGTCTCTGAGCAGCAGCAGCACCCAGGGCAATGTGCCCTTGGACACCATCTAGTGTTTAATAGCTAACATGATAGCTCCCACCCACTGGGCTTATGTCTAATGCACTTAAAAACCAAGTTTGAGAGACAATAGTCCATAGGATTCTTTCCGTTCCGGGAGAAATGCCAACTGAAACCAAATGGTTACCAGAAAGCAAAGCCAAATTTGCAGGGATCATTAGGGATCATTTAGTGGCTTTTTATGATGAAGTCACAGCGACGGTGGACAAGGGAAGGGCAATTGATGTCATCTACCTGGACCTGAGCAAGGCATTTGACTCTGTCCCACATGACATCCTGGTCACCAAGCTGGAAAAACATGGACTTGATGGGTGGACCACTCGCTGGATAAGGAATTGGCTGGATGCTCACACAGAGAGTGGTGATCAACCGCACAATGTCCACCTGGAGACCAGTGACAAGTGGCATCCCTCAGGGGTCAGTGCTGGGACCAGTGCTGTTTAACATCTTTGTCAGTGACATGGACAGAGGAATTGAGTGCACCCTCAGCAAGTTTGCAGATTACACCAAGCTGTGTGGCACAGTCAACTTGCTAGAGGGCAGGGATCCATCCAGAGGGACCTGGACAGGCTGGAGAGGTGGNGGCTGCTCCCTCCCTGGAGGTATTCAAGGCCAGGTTGGACGAGGCCTTGAGTGACCTGTGCTAGTGGGAGGTGTCCCTGCCTATGTCAGGGGGTTGGAATTAGATGATCCTTGAGGTCTCCTTCTAACCTTACTATTCTATGATTCTATGATTAAAAACAACTGAAGGAGCAAATGACCCTCAGCACTCTTCTTGCAGGAGGGAGCAAGAGGCACCTTTGCAACAGACTCCTGAGATCCAAATTGGACATAGAATCATAGAATGGTAAGGTTGGAAGGGACCTCATGGATCATCCAGTTCCAAGCCCCTGCCATAGGCAGGGACACCTCCCACTAGCACAGGTCACTCACGGTCTCGTCCAACCTGGCCTTGAACACCTCCAGGGAGGGAGCAGCCACAACCTCCCTGGGCAACCTGTGCCAGTGTCTCACCACCCTCACTGTAAAGAACTTCCTCCTAACATCCAGTTTCAATCTCCCCTCTGCCAGTTTAAACCCATTGCCCCTCATCCTGTCATTACAAGGCCTTGTAAATAATCCCTCCCCAGCCTTCCTGTAGGCCCCCTTCAGATACTGGAAGGCTACTATAAGGAATGGCTATAAACCATCACTTTTGCATCCTTCCTGCAGAGGCCAGCAGTGACAACCATAACTGCACAAAGATTCACCTCTGTTTCTACCTCCACGACTCTGACTTTCATAATCTGGAAAGGAAGCTTGGAGGAAGCTCCCAAGTTCTGCTTGATTACATGTCAAAACCATGTGAAGCCACAAATTCTGAAGAATTTCGATGTAAAACTATGGACCTCTGATGTCCACTGGTAAAGATGATTTAATCTGTAAGTTTAAAGATAAGAGAGGTGCCAACTAGCATTGTCTAGGGCATTCAGACATGCTACTTTCAGCACAGAAACTCTAATCTTTTATTACACAACAATGGTGTGCCAGACTCAAGCAGACTTGAGTACATCTTTACTATGTAGAGTGGTTGTCTTTGTAACTCTGCCTCCAAAATCTGAGAGCCACAGACATCCAAAGAATTCTCAGAAGACCTGTGTGAAAAGCTAAGTACCATAAAATGAGGATGAGGGTTATCAGTTCAGTTCAGGATTATGGGCTGCTCAGAGGCTGTGAACAATTGCTGTGTTCATCAGCTCAAGGCAGCAAATATTCTCCTACTTTAACCAGGCCACTGCTGCTATGACTTGCAGGTCTGAGTAAATACTAAGAGAAGTACTATGAAGTAGGAAGAAATGACATTTACTTCAAGCTGGAAGAGTCCTGGTGGAACTTCTTTCAGTGAGTTCTCAGAAAAATCCACTTCTCTGAGGTGATTCTTCCAGAAAACAGTCAAGGTGTCAGGTAAGGATTCCAGTGAGTTTCTAGATGCTTTACAACACTTCTGGAAAACATGAAAGAAGAAGCACTCACAAAGTAGTAATAAACTCCTTAAGTAATGAGGTATATCAGCTGTCACATGTTTAAAGCAGTAATAAATTCATTTTAGGTGACCCCTTTAGATGTTTTGATCTAGGTAAATTACTGTGCCTGCAGGCCTAGGGGATGCATTCACTTTAATTGATGGGCAAATTCTCTGATGGGCAAAAAGTACTTCAAGGTGATGAACAACTCCAGTTGATGATCAGTTTCTTGATCCCCCTTTGTTTATCAACCACAACCCAACTCTTCACCAAAGTACACTGATATCCCTGTCATAATGAGGAACAAAGCTAAGAGTGATTGGTGGACACAGATGCCCTAAGTCAATCATGGCTTTGAGCAAAGTCAACTTGGAATGAAGGCTGAATGTTCTGTAAAAATGATCTCAAAGATACTTCTGCTCTTCAGCCTGGAGAAGAGAAGCCTTCGAGGAGACCTTGTAGTAGCCTGGGGCTGGGGAGGGACTATTTACAAGATCTTGTAATGACAGGACAAGGAGTAATGGGTTTAAATGGGCAGAGGGGAGATTTAGACTGGATGTTAGGAGGAAGTTCTTTACAGTGAGGGTAGTGAGGCACTGGAACAGGTTGCCCAGGGAGGTTGTGGCTGCTCCCTCCCTGGAGGTGTCCAAGGCCAGGTTGGATGAGGCCTTGAGTGACCTGTGCTAGTGGGAGGTGTCCCTGTCTATGGCACAGGGGTTGGAACTGGATGAGCTTTGAGGTCCCTTCCAACCTAAACCATTCTATGATTCTACGATTCCTATGAACTGGAGAGAAAATTAAGACATCCATGTAAGACATGTTTCTAGATGTTTTCCACCAATGTCATCAACATGGTAAGAAGAGAGTAGAACCTCAGAAAGACTTGATCCAAACCCCATACATGAAATCAGGCAGGAGCACTCCTATGCAAACAGAACAGTCTTTCAACCTCAGCCTCTGACAGCATTTTAAGCACCACACCATAATTTTTTTGCATTGTTTCAACAGCTTGTTCAGCCTCTGACTCTGACAGAGCAGTATGACTTACCAAGGGGCAGGCCCAAGGATCTGGAAAGACTTTCAGCTGATTTCTGGAAACATTCAGTATGTTTAGGGACTTGAAGCAGTACAGAAAAACCGTTGGGAGTTCCACCAACCTGTTGTCTGAGACGTCAAACTCTTGCAACTTCCTTAAACCAATCCAATTAGTTGCTAGAAAACACAACACATTGCAGGCTTGAGGTAAGATTGGCAACAGTCTGATCCAGCAAGGTGCTGCACACTTGCTAGGTAACAGCCAAAAGATTTAATGAATGCTAAAAAACAACCAGGTCTTTTCATGTACTTTGGACAACAGGTTGAGAGATGTCAAGCATCTCTGGCTAACAGTCTCCAAGTCATTACTTGAAGTGTTTGGGGGTTTTCATTTACAGATCAGACATTGAATTGTTAAGTATCCCACTGGACTGCACTTACTGTTTTCCTCATTAAACAACTTCTCCATATAGTTTTTGGAAGCAATGAGTTTTTTAAGGTTTTTAAGATGTAGGAATCCAGATGGGAGAGTAGACAGCCTGTTGCTGGATACATCAACCTCAAGTAACCTGTGAGTAGAGAAGATAATCAGTCAGGCATCAATAGAATGCTAGCAAATACTGCTGTTGCTACAACCATCTATTTTAGCAGGACAGCTTTAGATCTAACTGGCAGCAGCTGGAATGTGCTCTCACAAGGCAAAGCAAAAATAAAGAATATTTATAAATTTAACCTTCCAAGGAGCAGCCAGAAGTGGTCTGCATAGAGAGCAGATCAGGTAATTGATACCAGCCAGCAAGTATCAATCAGCTCAGGGCTCAGGCTTAGAGGAGAGAGGCTCATCACAACTGCAGAAAAGCTGAAGCCACGTGAGACAATATAGGAATGAAAATTCCTACAACTGCCCTGACCACAAACTTGGAAACACAGAGAATGTAAAAGGGCAAATCTGAAGATAAACTTTGCAGTAGGCAGAAAACAAACCAAGCAGCTCCTATATGTGCTCTTAGGCAGTTTCACACAGGCACAACTGACTCATTTGCACCTGCTCTCCACAGGGGTTCAGTTTGCTGAAGGCATCTCTGGTGCACACACCTTGTGCAGATAATCTCGTCGGATGACTGCACGCTGGGTAACTCTGTCAGCTGATTGTCAGCCAGGCTGAGCTTCCTCAGGTTTATCAGGCCCCATGGGATCACGGATGGAAGGGAGACCAGGCAGTTGGCAGAAAGATCGAGCTCAGTTATCTGACAGGAGATGTCAATCAGCCAGTCCAGATCCACCCAGGGCAGTTTGAGGTTCGACCAGTTCACACACAAAGTCTGCATGTGTCAAAGACAGGAGAAAAAAACCACATCAGTACAATCCCACTTGCTCTTGGCCTCAGTTACACCACTGGGAATCTGGCAGGTCAGAGCACAGACCATAAACACTTCTTCTGCTTCTGGGAATGAAACTGACTTGGAGATTGAATCATGCCTGGATATCAGCAGGCCCCACCATATAGCTGCTCCATGATCTCACTCCAAAGACCAGCAGCAAGTGCAAGCAGAGGACCTGGATTTCTTTACCAGTCCATACACCAACTCCACAAAGTGGAGTCCCACAAAGGGTGAACTGGCCTTGTCCAGCACTCTCATCCAAGGGCTGGACAGACCCTAATGGTCTGTTCATCCAGTAAGTGAATCTCCGTGGGGCTGGGCTCCCTGCCCTTCAAGACACATCCACAGTCCACACTCCCAGCATGATATGCACAGATCATGGAACATCTTAAATCCGGATCCAGAATCTCACTGTGTCTTGGACACAGCTGCTCAGATCTCCAGGGCACTATGAACACCCACAGAGGCCAGGCAGGTCCAGAGAAACCCCTGTGGAGCAGTCAGCTCTGAAACACTTATGGATCACTGCTGTGCATCTGGAGAGATCAGGGACAGATCCGCTGAGCATGCTAATGACTTCTTAGGAGGAGACCTGTTGTTAGAATAATTAATATTTGCCCAGGCACTGCTCTTCCATCTTAAACCTTCCAAGAACAAGCAGCCAGACTGCTCTGGGGAAGGTTGAGATTTTGCAAAGGAACATCTGGGAAAGGCAAGGAAAGGCAAACACCCTCTTGTAAAGCATTTCTGAACGCTAGAAATCTGCTCAGTGTCATTGAGGAAGATATTTTTGTTTCTGAGAGACATGATTTTGGCAGTTGCCTCCTTTCTAGAAAACGTTCTGCTGCTTTTGACAGCAAAATGTTCTATCCTCTTCTGAAAAAGGAACAACCCCAAAGGCTCTTATGGAAGGCAGAACTACTTATCTCAGGCTACAGCTTGGACAGAAGCAAACAGGAACGTGTAATGGTCATCAGTGCAAGTAAACAACCCAAGGCTTCATTTTGAAGATCACCTCACTGCGTTCTGATGAGGTCTGTGCTCCAAAACAGACAGTTTTATAAATGTTGTTCACAAAACATTTTCATAAGCTCGGTGTTACAGACACAGCTCATCCCAAAGCCAGCCTCAACGAAGTGAGCTCTCCACCAGGAGGCAGCAAGGACCTGACAGCAAATTTCATTTGCTTTCCAATTCCCAGCATTTCCAGCACTTCGGATTTTTAACTCCAAAATCAAAATTAAAATGAATGTATTTTGGGAAAGGGTGGAAAGAAAAGGGAAGCAAAGGTCTATCTCAAATGCTGACTTGAGACTCAGGACTCCAAGTCATGAAGATGACACAGTTCCGACGTGTAGGAGAATGGAAGAAAGGGTAAGCACAAACAGTGGCACTTTGTAGGAATGGAATGGAAATATTCTGCCCATTGTATCACTTGGGGAGACCAAGGCAGAGAGCACAGGTTGTTTGTCTACAGCTATCTTCCCTGGCATGCCACAAGGCACCCCCATAAAACACAGCAAGGCAGTAGCAACAAGAAATCAAATCAGGCAAAGTATCCACTGCTACTGCAAAATACACAAGGGCCTAGTGGGAGGTACACTGCAAAGCACTCACACTGACCCTGAACATATTCTATTTTGCTGTTAGATTTCCCAAGCCTGTACAGTTACCACTCTCCTGCTTACAAACTCTTCCTTTAAATTCTGTATGTAGTTCTCTGTAGTGTTCTTTTCATCTGCAACAGCTCAAGACTGAGCTTGTTGACATCACTGGACAGCACTCAGTTAGGATTTATGGTAATAGAGAGTATAAACACACAGGTCAGACTCCCTCATGCACCCCACACTTCAGAAGAGATGTAGGGATGTGGTACTGATGCCAAGGAACAGGAAGATCTTCCTAGCATGAGGAAACCTCACTGGGGAAAGGCACATTTGTGCCCAGGCACTTAACAGGAGCCAGATTCCCATCTTCAGGTAATGCAGGAAACCAGCTCCACACCACAAACAAAATCCTCAAGTGCTATTGATTCCTGTCTGCTTCTCTTTAAACATCTTTCAGCATCTGCTAAAATGGGATGATCTGATCTAAAGACAGACCTTTCTTAAGATAAGCATCCAAGCCCAGGAGATTCAACTCCTTGAGCTATTCACATATTGTACCTAAAGAAACAGAAGCAAGAAGATGGAGAGGCACAGCCCAAACCCTGGGCAGACAAGCAAAAGGCTATCCAGAGGGCCTGCAGTCACACAGAGGATGTGTATAACCATTGAGGGATTGGAAATACCAGCAGTAATGGGAGCAAAGGCCTGGAGAGCTGGCTTGCTCATGTGGTTCCCTCCTCACAGGAGAAAGCAGGCTCTTGTTGAAATCCTGAATTCAGTCTCCAGAGCCCCAAATTTCTTGCATGACATCAGTCACTATCAGGCTGCCCAGAACCTGTTTGCTAGTCCATTTAATGGGACAGTAATATTCCCTCTCCTCTTAGAGAAGACAGGAATAAAAACACACTACAGACTCCAGCTCCCTCTTTTCTCTTCCTGCTTAATTAAACTGCTCACAATAAATATCAGAGAAAAAGAACTGAGGGTGCTTATCCATCCTCTCAGTGCTTCCTCCTTTTCTCTTTACAGTGGGCCCAGACTCTCATTCCAGTACAAAAAAGTACTTGTCCTTGAGCATACCAACCAGTGTAGTAATAATAGCATCTACAGCCTGCTTTTAGTGGGTTCAAGCAGGGCCATGCATCGCTGCTGCTTCTCATTTCAGACTGATATTCATCTCTCTTTTGCATTTAGAATGCTGTGTATCATTTACCTCAAAAATGCAGAGCCACAGCTTCAGGGTATTTGATGTGATAGAAAGATACCTGAAGTATTCAGATAGTGACTTCTAAAACCACAGACCAGGTTGTGAAATCCAAACCCTGCTACGAATGTCACAGGGTAGGTGTCCCTGTCTGCCAGGCAGCTTTTGAAATATCCTTGCACTCAGAGCTTCTCCTCCTCCAGAGCCAGGGACTGGCAATGTGTCTTCTACTTGAGTGCTGCAAGCTAGAGGATCAGCCAAGCCCCTTCATCTGACTTAGGGACAGAGGACCAAAGTCACCTCATTGCTAGTAACCTGATGTCAGTGGAGTTACCTTAGGGATTTACTTGGCCCAATGCTTTGAGCATGTAATTAAGTAAAAGCCTAACAGTGATGCCATAAAGAGAGGGGATTTCCATATTTCATCTTCCCCACTATCTTCCAAAACACCCCCATTTCTTTGATGTCAAAGGTCTGTGATACTGAACTCTGCAGAGCCAGCATTCAGCCCACTGCGCACTGGCTGGTGAGCTCTGGGCTCAAGTGAGAGGGATGGTGTTCAGAGGCTGCTAGCTCCTGGGCACAGCCTGACTCTGGGCAGCTTACTGCTCTTCAGAAAGGCAATGAAAACCTCTGTAGGCTCCTCTCTCCTGCCAAAGAGGGATTTCTCAACACAAGCCTTGAAAACTAAACTGAAATCTTCTACTGCAGTGATGTCAGAGGATGCACTGAGGAAGGCAAGGGACTGGAAATTGTGCAGAAGCAAGAAACCCTGCTGGGTCTTGGGCAAATGAACTGTAAATACAAAAAACATTTACTTAGGTTTGAGACCATTTGGTAAGGTGATTAAAAAAGGCTGTTGTGCATTTCTCCTACATGCCATGACATGCCTCAACAGAACCCTGCTCTTCACACAGCCAGGATATTCTGGGGACAGTGATCTAACTCCTCCATCAGCAATGCTGCTGTAAATCTTGCGTGGAACTGCTGCGGATTTCTTTACCTATTGAGATTAGCCAGTGGATAAAGAAATCAGAGGAGAACCACACACATACACATAGATTTGCATGCTTTTGTACAAAATTCTTGGCAGAACAGGAAAATGCGGCAGTTTAAGCTAATTTCTGGTCTGCAATAGGAAAAATAAGAGTATCTTTCACTGCGCATACTGGAACATTACATCTATCTCCATGCTGCCTACACCTATCAAAGTTTAGACTCTACAGTGCATGAACAAGTTTAGGAAGAAGTTCTTACAGTGAGGGAGGTGAGACATTGGCACAGGTTGCCCAGGGAGGTTGTGGCTGCTCCCTCCCTGGAGGTGTTCAAGGCCAGGTTGGATAAGGCCTTGAGTGACCTGTTCTAGTGGGAGGTGTCCCTGCCTATGGCGGCGGGGTTGGAACTGGATCTTTGAGGTCCCTTCCAACCTAAACAATTCTATGATTCTATAAGAAGAGTGTGTTCAGCAGGGCAAGGGAAGTACTGTTCACCCTCTACTCTGCCTTGTTGAGACCACATCTGGAGTATTGTGCCCAGTTCTGGGCTCCCCAGTTCAAGAGGGACAGGGATTTACTAAAGGGAGTCTAATGGAGGGCTGTGAGGATGAAGGGACTGGAACACCTGCCTGATGAGGAAAGGCTGAGAGACCTGGGGCTGTTGAGCCTGGAGAAGACTGAAAGGAAATATTATTAATGCTTACAAATATCTGAAGGGTGAGTGTCAAGAAGGGGCCAGGCTCTTTTCAGTTGTGCCCTGCGATAGGACAAGGAGCAGTGGACCCAAACTGGAACCCAGGAAGTTCCAATTCAATATGAGNTATTGTGCCCAGTTCTGGGCTCCCCAGTTCAAGAGGGACAGGGATTTACTAAAGGGAGTCTAATGGAGGGCTGTGAGGATGAAGGGACTGGAACACCTGCCTGATGAGGAAAGGCTGAGAGACCTGGGGCTGTTGAGCCTGGAGAAGACTGAAAGGAAATATTATTAATGCTTACAAATATCTGAAGGGTGAGTGTCAAGAAGGGGCCAGGCTCTTTTCAGTTGTGCCCTGCGATAGGACAAGGAGCAGTGGACCCAAACTGGAACCCAGGAAGTTCCAATTCAATATGAGGAAAGAAGTTCTTTCCTGTGAGGGTGCCAGAGCCCTGGAGCAGGCTGCCCAAAGAGATCATGGAGTCTCCTCTGGCGACTTTCAAGACTCATCTGGAAGTGTTCCTGTGTGACCTGCCTTAGCTGATCCTACTTTGGCAGGGGAATTGGACTCGATGACCTCCAGAGGCCTTCCAACCTCTACCACTCTGACTCTATTCTAATCTGTGTCCAGCCACTTAACTGCAGGGGATCTTTTTGGCACTTGTTACCTCTTCCTGTAACAAAGGAGCACTTCCTCTCTTTGGTTAGACAGTGGTTTGCTGTGGGGATAAATTTATGCCAGGGGAAAAAAAAAAAAAAAAAGAGAAGGAGAAACAGATATCAGAAAAATGAGATGTGACTCCTCTTGTCCCAGACAGGGCAGCACTACACACAGCAGGATGGCTGCCTGGCAGGTGTGGCAGCTAAACCAAGCTCTCTGACCACATTTTATGCATAGCTGGTAGGATTCACCACTGTGAAATCAATTGGAGGTCAACTGTGTGGTGTTTTCACTTAAGGAGACCACGGATGGGGTAAACCCTTTTGAAGTTCTGGGCTCATTCTGAAATGATCAGTGCTCAGTCTGCCCTGTCCAAGAGGAGACTCTCTGACATCCAGCTGGCTGCCACATACATTGTAGTCTCCACACAATCCTTTGTTTGGTTTTTTGTGTTTTTGCTTCCTCCCAGTGCAAAATGCATCACAGCACTTCCACAAGAAGACTTACGGTGGTGAACCTCATGAGACATGAGAAAGGCTCTGAGGCAGCTTCTTTGCAGCTGCCACAAAGCTCTCTTTTAAAAAACTATCAGTGTGTGAGACCTGTGAGACTTCTATCAGGGTGTGAATCCCTGTAAGACTTCCCAGGGACCTGAGCTCTGCAGACAAACTGCAGACAAATTTTCCTGAATCTGGCCCAGTCTGTCAAAACTATTTTTGAGAGAAAGCATTAAATAAGCAAATCTATTAAAAATAAACAGCTACTGGAGAATCAAGGTCAAGTTTCTGGGTCTGGGATTTTTTTTTTTTTCTTTTTTAAAATTTGTCTTTCTTTTAAACCAGGCAATTAGCTGATGTTTAAAGACACTTCACTCAGGGTGTGACAACAGCAAAGCTGAGTCATTTTTACAGCAGCTAAGTTAAATATTGCCAGCAAGTTCACATGGAAAACAGACCTCTTCCCTGCAATTCGAGCACTTCTTCCAAGTTTATTCAAGCTGAATTATCCAGTTTGGATTTTTTAACTCTAGAAGGCATGTGGTTTTATCAGCTCTTATCCAGAAACATCTAGGATTTAGTTTAGTTTTGTTTACCTGCCAATAAAACTAAGAATCCCCCAGGGAGGTCTCTCTCCATCTGCTGACTGAACATAATGAAGTCAAGCTCACATATGTGGCCTGCAGTCCCTAACGTTCACAGCATCACTGGGAATGCAGTGAGACAGGGTTTTGGCAAGAAAACAGACAATGGAGAAGTTTGTAAAACTATGAAAACCTCTCTGCTTATTTTTACTTAACGCCAAAGCAAAATCAGCAGAACCCTGTGATGTTCTGAGCTGAGCAAAGAGATACCAAGTGTAAGGTAAGAGATCCAAGTGTAAGGTCCTGCACCTGGGTAGGCACAATCCCAAGCACAAATACAGGCTGGGTGGTTAATGGCTGAGAGCAGCCCTGAGGAAAAGGACCTGGGGGTCTGGGTTGATGAAAAGCTTAACATGAGCCTGCAGTGTGAGTGCAGCCCAGACAGCAACCAAGTCCTGGGCTGCAGCAAGAGCAGTGTGGCCAGCAGGGCAAGAGAGGGGATTATGCCCCTTTGCTCTGCTCTCCTCAGACCCCATCTGGAGTACTGTGTGCAGTTCTGGAGCCCCCAGCACAGGAAGGACATTGAAGTGTCAGAGCAGGTCCAGAGGAGGCTACGAAGATGATCAGAGGGCTGCAGCAGCTCTCCTATGAGGACAGGCTGAGAATGTTGGGGCTCTGCAGCCTGGAGAAGAGAAGGCTTCCAGGAGACCTTAGAGTAGCCTTCCAGTATCTGAAGGGGGCCTACAGGAAGGCTGGGGAGGGATTATTTACAAGGTCTTGCAGTGACAGGACAAGGGGCAATGGGTTTAAACTGGCAGAGGGAAGATTTAGACTGGATGTTAAGAGGAAGTTCTTTACAGTGAGAGTGGTGAGACATTGGCACAGATTGCCCAGGGAGGTTGTGGCTGCTCCCTCCCTGGAGGTGTTCAAGGCCAGGTTGGACGAGGCCTTGAGTGACCTGTACTAGTGGGAGGTGTCCCGGTCTATGGCAGGGGGTTGGAACAAGATGATCTTTGAGGTCCCTTCCAACCTTAGCATTCTATGATTCTATGATATTGAGCTGGCAAAGGGGATTCATGCAGACAGAGCCTCAATCAAAACACTCCCCTCACCATTTTTCACTGCAAAATCTTTGTGACCTGAGGAAAACTGTCACTGTGGAAGGGTTCTGATGCATTCAGTGTTGGTTGATATATACACTGAGGGGAAAAATGAAAAATGCCTGGGTAACAGTTGGAATACTACAAAATACTACATGTTCCCCTTTCAATGCCTCAAGACATTTTTCAGCTCTGAATAAAGGAGACTTGGACAATAGAGATTAAGAGAATGAAGAATATAGCCTAGTTAGACAAAGATAAGTGATAATCATGAGATGTAACAATACCCTGCAGGAAAACAATGTCATTCATCTAGAGATCTCAAAGCAGCAGCATGTATCAAGCCTTCCAACAGCTGTGAGATGTGAGGAGTTTAAATCTCCTCATTTTACAGGGGAAGAGATAGAGATGGAAATGAACTACCAAGATTATCAAAAGGTTGTAAGCAGTAGGTTAAGCAGTGAAAAGAGTTCTTACCAACCTAAGAAGGCTTTGATGTTTTTTTCTGGCTTCTGTGTCCCATCAAAACTCACTCTGTGGGACAAATGCAGCTCAACTAACATGACCTGATCACACACAATACTCTCAACGCTGCTCCAGAAAGCCAGACCTGTCCTGAGCAAGGCTACCAACTATCTCCTACTAATGAGGATCTGAAGTAGGGAAGATCTTGAGAGCAGATGTAAGCTTACTCCACTAATGCTCCACATTTTAACCAAAAGCCAGAAGAACCTATTTGTATGTGCTGTATCTAGGCTGTTAGATGCAGAGGGAGAGAAGGGTTTACACGCTCAGCAATGCACTATGCTAATACTCTAGGGCAGCACAGAGCTTGTGGCATTACCCTGCAACCAGAGTGCACAAAGGAAATCTAAATGAAGTGATTATCCTGGAGCCACAGAAGAAGCCTGTGGTAGTGCTTATTTTCCTGGAAGACTTTGAGCACAAAGTCTTCCTTTCCACAGCATATAGGGCAAGGGACACAAACTAGAACACAGAAATTCCACCTGAACATAAGGAAAAGCTTCTTTACTTTGAGGGTGCTGGAGCACTGGAGCAGGTTGTCCAGAGAGGCTGTGGAGTCTCCTCATCTGGAGAGATTCCAAACACTCTTGGACATTGCAATTCTGGGCAATCCACTCTAGGTGACTTTACTTTAGCAGGGGGATTTGACTAGATGATCTTCAGAGATCCCTTTCAACCCCCACAATGCTGGGATTCTGTATGTGCTATGCCTGGTTCCTACACTGTTGTTTAAATCACCAAGTGGAAGCCACCACATGCACAACGATGCTACTTAAACACCCAATGCTTTACACCCTGCAAACCAGCACTGGCAGTAAGGGCACATTCAGAGCTTGTTCTCTAAATGGGCAGCGAACCACAAAGCTCTTTGTTGAGGAGAAGAATCACCAGCCACATGGTAGGTGAAGACAAGTATGAACTATTAACATGATGCTCCTTTAAAAGAGCATCTCTTCAGAGAGATAAATGGCTACTTACTGTTTTTGCTGGAGCACTACCTGGTAGTGGGCTCGTCTCGATGAAATACTTCCTCAGAAGGTGCTTGCTGGATTCAGGACTGTCCATCAAGATGTAGGAACAAAAGAAAGCTCCATTCCGTAACAAAAACACAGCCACTTCTTCATTCCCTGTAGAGTAAAAGTAAATTTTGGGTTCTCTTCTTCTCATGTAAATGAACCAACAAGGAGTTGAAAGGAAATCCTGGGAAATAACCACTTCTGAAAAGTCCCACGGGGGTGTGCAAATAAGAAACTGAACCGTGTAAGGACTGTTTCCTCCAGTGATAGGATTTAGTTTGCTCAAACTGAAACAGCAAAGACACTATGTAAAAGCACTGGCCCAGGCTCTTGCTTTTTTCCCCCTGTCTTATTGAACTATACACACAGCTGTGCTTTGAAGTGTAAACTGCTCAGCCTCCGTGCCAGAGCATCCATAACAATAATGCTTTGACTTGCAAGGTCTCTATTTTCAAAGGGTCTTTTCCCTAGGAGTTTACAATTCAGCTCTTCAGTATCTACAGTAATCAAACTTAGGAATAAATTTGAGATAAATTTGGCTAAGTCAAACGATTCAAAGCCAGTTTTATATTATTTCATCTCACTGGAAATCCAGCACAATTCCAGGCGTGCCAGCTCACACTGATACCTTCCTAGATGTGAGCAACTCAGCCTGTTCTTTAAAAGAGGTTGCAGAAAATGGGCAGTCTGGAAGCATGCAGATACACACCTGCCTTTATAGCGGCATACAGGGGCAGTCGGATAAGCACTGGAAACTCGTTCTTCCTGACTGCACAGCTCTCTGGGTCAGCACTGTACACACGAATCAGGAGCTTGACTATGTCCAAATGTCCCTGCTGGCAGGCTATGGCCAGCATCCAGTTCAGCAGCTGCTGGCATGTACTAGGACCTACAGAAAAGATATAACATTTGATTGAGTTGATGCCATCAGGCTGTGACGTGCAAGAATAGTGGCTACATCAAGGGGAGGTACAGGGTGAAGCCCCAGCAGACCACACTGCAAGAGTGTGTCACAGAAGAGCCCAAAGACAGCCGAGTCCTGGGCTGCA
>WBNM01027873.1:169631-217001 GCA_013399055.1 Ramphastos sulfuratus | reverse complement strand
TAGAAATTAGATCATTCACCAGCTTTCATATTTTTTTTTCTCCAGGAGCATGCAGGGCATTTAATAGCTCCTATATCTTCTTCCTTCTCAGCCTAAGCTCCAGAAGTTGCTCAGTATTCCCTTCCACTGAATGCTGGAAATTCAACTACATGTTTAACCTCCATTCTCCCACCTTTGTTGTTTTCCAGTTTATTCTCAGTTTGCATTTTGTCTTTCAGCTTTCTTTGACTTTTGGATGACATTTCACTTCTTAAAGCAATTCATGATATTTATCTCATGCGAACCAGTCATCAATCACAATCAGGATCAGGTAAATGTTTTCAAACTTCAAGGAGAGGACCTTAAGTAGAGAAGTTTATCTTGTAGTTCCTTTCTCTTTTTCTGTTTCCCCTATAGTTCATAGTCTAATCCTTACGAGCACTGTCATTCTTATTTCCATGCTTGTAAGGGTTAGACTATGAACTATAGGGGAAACAGAAAAAGAGAAAGGAACTACAAGATAAACTCCATTGATTCACAACATTCAAACAAGAGAGGTTTGAGACCTTGCAGTTTTATCCTCTCTGAAGGACAATAGAGTTTCTGGTTAATCCTGCTCTGTGGTTCAAAACTTATATTTGACTGGAGTGTATTTTCCAGGCATTCAGTTTGGATTTGAAGATATGAAGGGTGGGAGAATTCAAGGCTTTCTTGGTAATTTTTTCTAGTTCTTTGTCATTGCTTTTATTAAAAGTCACCAGGTGAGGATGAGAGAAATCTGAGTACTGACTTTGCTACCCACAAGGTAAGAGGAAGCTATCAGGTCTCTGTGAGTTCAGCTCTATCTTCACAGAGTGTCTCAAGGTTACTTATTCTCAGCCCTTTGGCCTGGATGCTATCTCTCTGCCATCAATCATGCTCACAGATACATAGGCTTTTTGTTTTCCATTAGATCAGATAAGTATCATTGGCTACACTGTGGCAGACAAATCTCTCCAGAAAAGAGGTTTGAAAAGCCTCATACTGTGCTTTCCAAATTATCCTAATTACCTAATTATCCTTATCACAGCAGCTAATTAGGCTGGCTATAAACCTAAAATCCATAAACAGACCACAGGCTATAAAAGCCCAGAGGCAGGAGAGCTGTCAAAGAGGGACTCAGAAGAACGAGTGTAGGAATGCTTTTATTTGAAGGTTTGGTGGAGGACAAGTGCCTGCAGAAAATAACCAGTAGCCTCTCAGCCTGCTGAGAGTACTGTCAGGGTACAAAAGATAGAAGAGTGTCAGCAAGAGCATCACCTACAATTGTCCAATTTTAACAGCTTGTAAGAACTAAGGTATAAAAATTGAAATCTACTTTCCCCAGGTACAATCCCTGAAAAGCAGACACAAAATGAACTACAGCCATCTTCCTGAGAGCCTTCTCTTTCAAAAATCAGAAGCAAAGGCTGACTGAGTAGTGTGTAAATGGAATATGTTCCTCAAGTGACAGAGCAAAGATGCAAATAAATGGTCTCTGGACTAGATCTCCATATGTATCAACAACTCTCTTTGAAGATTGTTTCACTTCCCACTTACTAATGCAAAGACCTTCAAGGCTGGTGTGAAGTGTCAGAAAGGGTTTCCTCTCCTGTGAGATGAAAGCTTTTGCAGTGCAGTGAAAGTCAGTGCTATTATTTATTGCTCACTTCTGGCTTTCAGCAACAGCAGGTTGGCTATTGGGGAGACTATATGTAAACATTTTGGCAGAGTGCAATGTTTGTCGCTTTTAGCAGTCATTCGGGAAGGGAAAAGGAACCCCCTTGCCTGTAGGAATTAGTTCCTTATAAATAAAAGCCTGTGCTTTTCCTGCTGAGGTAGGTACATATTGTTAGTTATTTGATTTCCTGTAAATAGACTTCCCCTTCTCTTGGAATGCTTAAATAGAAACCAGAAATAGTTCTAAGTAGAGCTGTGTACACACAGTTTAATGGCAACCCAACCGAGTCATCTTTTTTTCATGAAGCTACCAGTTTGGCTTCCCTCTCTCCAGACCCTGTCTGAGTGATTAGAGATATCATCCTGTGTACATTTACTGGCAGAGATAAATCAGAGCACTTAACCAAACCTAAGCAGAAACTGCAGGCATCACCGCAGAGAGCAAACACCTTGCAAGCAAGGGAAACTGATGGAGGAGAAGATCACTCCTCAATGAGTAACAGCCCCAGCACACTACCTGGACCTTCATCTCAGCACTAGAGATGCTTAGAGACCCCTCATAAGTAGGATCTGTTAGGAGCATAGCCAAGTTCACTTTATTAACTCAGTAGGATGGTTTCTGATGCAGACAAAAATCCTGGTTGAAACATCATGCTTGTTGTTAGCAGGATTTGTTATGTCACTTTACTCCTTACACCGATGGTTTTCCAGGTATGCAGATTTCCCAGCTGGCACACACATTTTAAATACCAGTCACACATAGCCTTTTTGAGAGTTGCAGTTATAGACTCAGAAGTAAGACCTTACAGCCAAATATCAAGTAATGTTCTAAAACTTGTAGGAATCAGGGAAAAAAAAAAAAAAAAAAGTCTCTTTTGGAAGTAATAAAGTGCACATTGCCATGGGTCTCCCAGTTCATGCACCTGCTGGCACAGACACAGTCCATGAAGGGAAGCTTGTAACACATAAAAGCTTGGAATTCAGAGGACTTAATGCTGAACAAATCATTGGAAAGGCAGGTTTGCATGGCAGAGAAATGAGCTTAAAAGGCCTAGAAAGCCACAAATGCTGATTGTTTCTGGATTCTGCTCCATTTTAGTAACCTAATGTGAATTAGTTGAGGTTACAAGGTTAATCTCTGCAATGTTTACCACTTTCTTAACTAAATAAAGAGGAACACAAGCAGAATGTGTTAGATTTCAGGGCTGCAGCAACATTTCTCTCTCTCTTCTTGGGAGGTACTGGAATCTCATACTAGCCTGTGGGAGCACAGGCTACTGAGCACTCTCCAGGCCATACTCAGCACAGGGATGGGTTGCTCCTGAGAGATTTTGGCTACATCAGACTTGGAAATTTTCCTTGCACCAGCATAGGTAGTCAAATGGTTACATTTTCCACTGCTCATGCCAGCTGAATCTCCTGCACCTGCTACAAATGAAACACATTTTGGTCAGACTCTTTCTTGAATATTTTAGCAGAGATCAAACTTTTCCAGTTTTCTATTTTTCACCAAAATCAGAAGGGTTGAGGGATGTTTTAGGAGGGTGGAAGCTTGGCTGGGTGTAGCTGATGTAGTAGTTGATCAAAGCATAGCTCTCTTTAACATCTTAGAATTATGTAGGTTGGAAAATACCTTCAAGATCACTACTAGGTCCATAAGCCTACCACTAAACCATGGTCCTATATGCCACATCTTTTTAATATCTCTAGGGATGATGATTCAACCACTCCCTGGGCATCTTCAGTCTCTGACAGACTCCAGATGTGCGGGTAATGGCTGTTAGAGATTTTATGTTGGGTTGTATTCCCTGGCTAAATCGTAGTACAGGGTGTCCTGGTTTAAGCTAACCTGAGACCCAAAACTTAACAGAACAATAATATATATGGGATGCCTCCCCCTCTCCCCTCTTTGGAAAGAAAAAGAATTAGGTAGAGAGAGTGGAAAGGGGTAAAACACCCATAGTCTTGCTCCAATTTGGAAGGTAAAAGGAAAACTTTAACAATAAATAAAAGGTATTTAAGGTAAGGGGAGTTACAAAAAGGTGTAAGGAAGGGAAACAAAATACAAAATATATACAAAGCCAAACTGATGGCAAGGGATGGAGGTAGATTCAGGAGGTGGTTGGTCCACTGTGTGGTTGGCTGACCACGTGGCAAAGCAGGAGCAGCTGGAGCAGGGTGATGCCATCAGGCAAAGCAGGGCAGAGAGAGAAACAGGAAATTCGTCTGCTTTTCTAGGGGTCCAAAACAGGAAGTGGGAGTGGGGTAACCATTGCACCTGGGTCCAGGTTCAGACCACTCCCCAGGAGGGGTTAACCCTTTACACAAGGAAAGAACAAACATGCTCAGCCCTGCCTTGATTCTCATTGAAGATAAGGTGAGGGTGACAGAGCACTGTAACAGCCTACCCAGAGAGGTTGTGGAGTCTCCTTCTCTGAAGACTTTCAAAACCCACTTGGATGCATTCCTGTGTGCCCAACCATAGGTGATCCTGCTCTGGCAGGGATGTTGGACTAGATGACTTTTAGAGTCCCTTCCAATCCCTAACTTTCTGTGATTCTGTGACAAGTAGCTATAGGAGCTGTCTTTCCAGAGCTGTCTAGGAAAGACAGGCTCTGCCTTGACAAACTATGTAGCGGTTGAGGACCTGTACTGTGAACCGTATTTGGTTGGAACTAGATGATCTTTGTGGTCCCTTCCAACCCTGACTGATTCTATAATTCTATGATTCTGTGATTCGAGGTTAATTCCTAGCATAATTTCTTCTGAAACAGACTACTCAGGCCAGAGACTTTTAGTCTTTTTATGTATTTATTTTTAACATGAAGCCTCAGTTTGGGGACTGCTCTGTCCCTGTGAACCCTTAATCCCATCATCTCCAGCTTCCATTCCCAGGTCTGCTCCTGGCCTATCAGCTTTCAAGACAATTTCTTCAGCCACAGCATGCCTTGAAAGTCAAATTATTAAAATCAGCTTCTTGTCATGAGGCCTGAGGAGCCTTCTGAGCAAACAACTCCAGGAAGCAGGACTGAAGTTGTCATTGGAACTAAAGTGGAACAACAGTGTTATGAGGAAAGTTAGTGCTTCTTTGGTTAAATCTCCTCCCATATTGTCATTTTCATACAAGTGTCTGCCAAATTCAAGCAAGAAAAAAAAATAGAAAAAACTTTGATTAGGCCTAGCTGCTTTATTTTATCATTTTCCAGACAAAACTATTATTTTTCAAGGTCACTATAATTTGTTTCCACTTTCACTTAAATGTATTTGGAAATGGGAGAAAATAAAACTTTGACAGTAACCTTGGTTTCAGAGAACCTTTCAAATGGCACACAATGAAGAAACATAAATTGTATAACCTTATTTTTATATTATATTTTAAATACTTCCATTTTGCCTGTGAATAAAAAGTACAGGGGAAAAAAAATAGAAGAGGTTGGTCTTTCATGTCTAGGCCTGAGTACATTAATCCATAGCTACATTTACCAGTTTTTCAGTCCATCAGCTTATTCCAACAATGGATTTAAATGTGGTAAAACGATTTAGCTCTTTTTTTTTTCCCCCTCTCAGAAAATGTTTCTAAAATACACAGGTGGATTTTAGAGCACTTAAAACCGCAAGCAATTACAGCTTTGCTCTAGGGCCAGACTGCTCCAAGGACACTCCAAGAGAGCAGTTGGAGTGCAATAAATACACACAGCACACATTTTTAGCAAGGGGTGAGGGATGATTTGGGGTCACCAGTCATGGCACAGCATCTGAATCTAGCCCTTTCCTCCTAACACTGTGTCTGCAAAATCCTTACCTTACAGAGAGAGCTTGGCTCTACTGAACACTTCTCATTCCCTTTTGGGGACTGGTCTATTTTTAAATTTCAGATTCTACCTGAGCAACTTCTACAATGCAGCTTTCCCAGATGAGGAACTGAGAATTAAAAAGAATATGAAACAAGACATATTTCATATCACATCATAATTTGAAAGAGTTTGGTACATATCTCACAGATGTTTGCCAAAAAGTTCCAGTTTTGGAATAAAATTCTTGCTCTCCTTAAGGTATAATGATTACTCAGAATATCTGTACAAACCTGGAGACTTTACTGCATTCTGGGAAAAAGAATAAGCATATCTGTGCATTAACTACAGCACAGTTCCCACCCTCTAATGTAATCTGCATTTGCAGGCTCACCATTTCAGATGTCATGAAGAAAAGGATACTTGAGCATGAACAGGGAGGATCTGAGTTCAAAAAGCAACACACTGAACTCATAACTTTTCCAGACATGCCTCTGTTTTAACCTGGATCATTCAACCCATTTCTGTGGTGTGAAATCCCATCAGGAAGATGATGGGGCACTCTTAGAAATGTCTCTGACCCTCAATTTCTTCTCCTTATGGAGTTTCCAGCTCTGGCAAAAGGGGCAAGGTTAGTTTTCCTGACAGCTGACTCCCCCACTCTGGCTGTAAAGAAGCAATAAATGTTAATGCTAAATAGGGTTGTGCCCGGGCAGAGCTTCCCCTGTGGTAATTGTACCCATCATAATCTTAATCCATCAAGGGCAAAGCATTCACAACATTAGTATAACTGATTATTTTCCTTACAAAGAATAATTTTTGCAGCCACCACCAGAGTGGCAAAGAATGCTTTGCAAAGAAATACTTGATAAACTCCATTGGCCAGTTATGCCTGTTTAGTTGACCACAAATCTTGTTTGTATTTTCATGGGATTTAGGCCATTTCACACAGTCTTGACCTGTAGGTAACAGACACAGCTGGGCAGGGATACACAGCATGGCTTAAGTGTATTGCAGTAAAATACTTACTAACGTCAAATAGAAATTACTCAAGGTACGGCAGACTTTTACTCTGGAAAGACATAAATGTATTGCAGTAAGTTATTTGATTTTTTGCCACTATCCTTAGACATACATTGAAAGCTGTTAGTTTTGATGGCCTGGTGAAGCAGTGCTATATTAGCAGTGCTATGCCCACAAGTATTACCCATCTAGCATTACTTTAATAAGGGTACAAGTCAGAACCTAGGGAACTCATTTTTAGGTTACCACTTTTTAGAACTTTTGGCCAGTATGTCAAAAGGTGACATGCCAAGTAATCACAGAATCACAGAACCACCCAGGCCAGAAAGGACCTCCAAGATCATCAAGTCCAGCCATTTCGCCCACTTCACCAAGTGTGCCACTACACCATGTCCCCAGGCACCAAGTCTATATGGCTTTTAAACACATCCAGGGATGGTAACACAGCCACCTCCCTGGGCAGTCTGTTCCAGTGCCCGACAACCTTTTCCATGAATTATTTTTTTCTTAATATCCAACCTAAACCTCTCCTGGTGTAACTTGAGATCATTCCCCCTCTCATTCTATCATCAGTTGCTTGAGAAGAGACCAGTGCTTACCTCTCCAAAACCTCCTTTTGTGTATTTGTAGAGAGCAATAAGGTCTCCCCTCAGCCTCCTTTCAGATAGACTAAACAGCCCCAGTTCCCTCAGCTGCTCCTCATGGGACTTATTCTCCAGGCCCTTCACCAGCTTAGTAGCCCTTCTCTGTCCCCACTCCAATGCCTTGATGTCCTTCCTCTACTGTGGAGCCCAAAACTGAACACATTACTGGAGATGCGGCCTCACCAAGGCTGAACACAACAACTTACAGACCTCCTCGAACACAGCATGTCAATGAGGGTAGTAGGACTGCTGCAGTAAGAAGTTTAACTGCATGTTGAAGAATGAGGCCAAGTTGGACAACCGAAACAGAATGCCTTGGAGATCCTGCGTCTATAAAATGCTCAAAGCCACTTTCCACCTGGAGATGTGTAGAGGAAAGCTGATCTATACTGTCTGGAGACACTGTGATGTTTTATACTGGACAGCCTAATGAAAGTCCAGACAAGAAATAGGCATCTTGTTTCACATATGTTTTCCTTTAATTATTGCAATACAAGATTTAGCTTTTCAAGGAAATTTCTGGGGTAAAGATGAGGAGATATTGTACATAATAGGACTTATTCCTTGAATGGAATCCAATAGTCCCAAACTAATTTCCAGCCCTTAGAATAAGGTATTTCTCCTGGGGATGGCAATATCTGTGGTTTCAATCTCTCACATCCTACCCAACTGTTTCCTCATTACAGTCTCAGGTTTCTTTGTCACTGCACAGTTTGTACAGGCTCAGATTTAATCAGTAGCAAAACATTCACCAACATGAACCCAGCCTCTTTTTTTCCTGCAAAAAATACCTCCAAGCTTGCTAAATATTTGTCACATAAATATTTCCTAGACACAGAGAGCACTACTGCCCACTTCCTTCTCCTTTAGATCTGTTGCAGTGTTTGGATTATTACAGTTATTGGTATTTTATTCCAACATATAGAAGATATAATAGAAAGCCATACTGTCCCTAGGTAGTAAGTGAGCAAGTCACAGATCTAGCTCTGGATATGCAAAGACCTTCTGTGCTTAACTAGCACTTTGTATCACTATTAGGCTGTTTAGACTATTTTCTCTTCAAAATGATAATTAAGGTTCTCACTTGGCAAAATATTTGTCCTGTGCTGTGCTTTATCAAAGAGAAAAAAATACTATATGATTTGCAGCTCCATGGGAAATGGATACTCCTACTTGATCTCTCACAGTAATTTGTGAACATAAACTAATTAAGACTTACAAGAGTAGTATGAGATAAGGAAATACTAGTCTCCATCTCATGGTACGGAAACCAGGGCACAGCTACTGCCAAGATCACACACAGAGCTGGTGCCTGTGCTGAAGCACGTGCTCCTCCTCTGCTGTCATCTGCCCTGTTTGCCATTTCAGCTCGCTCCAGGGTTGACTCTTCTGTTTGTATTGTCAAGTTGCTTGTAAGTTAGGTGCTTGTGTATCATAGTGATGTTTCCAAACAATCACAGTAATGTCCATTCTATTGCCTCTCTCCCACCTCTGCTATGATCATCTTCATTTGTTTTCTCAGGACCTTGAGCATTGTTGGTTTTAACAGTGTTGTGCAACCACAATACCTTATGTTTCAGGGTGAAAGAGTGCAGGAGATGATACACCAAGCTCTTGCAGTTCCCATGTGGAGTGTAAATACCTGGCATTTGGGGGCAATGTGGAAGATTCAATTGAGTGTTATATACAGAAAACCAGCTGTGGTGTCTGTACTGCAAGTTGTGATTACACACTTCAGAATATTTCCAGTGTTTTCGTACAGCACAGGTGCCCTCTGCTTACAAAAGACTATGTTCAATTAAAGACCTCAGGCTGACAAATAAGCTTTGAGAAAGCTCAGTTGAGTGATTACTGCCCAAGGCTATCTGCCCTGACATGAACCCAGCCTCTACAGACCCTAAACAGCAGCACAGTGTGCTTGTGCCACAGCTGCTCCAGTGGTTAGCGGTTTAAGTCCTGAAGGATTTTACGCTATGGCCAGGAATTGGAAGCTCTGAGGAGTAGGAGTCATTTGCCTGACTGGAAGACTGTTTCCTCCAGTAAAGGCAAAGGATGTATCACACCTCTCATGCTCCTTAGCTTTATAGTCCTTCAGTTTCAAGATTTTAGTTTCTCAACAAAACCTGAATTCCCACAGTCTTACCCAGTGGCCACTTAGATCTCACTAAAACTTATCTCTTGAATCCCAGAAGAGGAAAAGCATGCTTGGAGAACATGCTTCACATCAAGTTCACACTTCAAATATGAAGTTATATTTACTTTTCTTTTCGACAAGAAAAGAGGCATCCTCCTTCCTTCCATATGTTTACCAGGGAAGTTAATACAGTGAGAGTGGAGATTCTTGAGTTTGAATTCCTCTTCATCCTGAGAAGATTCAAGCCTGTAGCACCCTCTAGCCTGGAGTGTGCTCAGCGCACCAGACCACAGAGAGCAATGTGGAAGCAGGAGAGAGGCAGGAGTCGAGCCCTTGCTCTAGAAGCCGCTTAAAAGCGTGTTTGCTCCAGGTGTTCAGCATTAGGGACTCTAACCTGAAACATGCAGTCAGCCTCTGCAGTCAGGTGCAAAGGAGATCTATGCTGTCATTTGGACTTCCCTTGCCCCCTTACATCCACCCATTGTAAGCTCAGCCCTGATATTTACACCTGCCAGAGCTACAGATTGAACTGCACATCAACAAAACCATCTGGGGCCTTTCTGTGGCACTCTCCCTCTGTCCTGCCCATCGCTGCCAGAAGGAGAGCACCAGCAGCACAGTAGGCTGCTGGGAGGCAGAGCTGCAGGTGCACCCCTGCCAGCTCAGAATAATAGGCAGAACAGAGCAAGAAGAGGAATGGCAAAGCAAGCAGAAGCCAATAGTCTGAGAAAGGAAAGGACTAAGGCAAGGCTGGCCTGCCCTGACAGCATCCTCTTTCGTCTTCATGTAGATTGCACTGAAGCAGTTCAGTGTTTGGAGTGGGTCCACTTCATGCCACAGCCACACTACTGCTACCAGAGCCAATATCTGTAACACACCTGGAGTGATTGTGCAAAGGAAATGTCCTTCAGCCTTGTGTTCCTGGCAGTAAAAAAGGTATTAGGCTCAGCTCAGCTGGTCTTACAGCTCTTCTTACAGTTCATTGAAGGCGGTCTGCCTCATTGCCATGTGAGTCATGAATAAATCCCAGGTGAATGGAGAATCTCATAGCAGCTGCTTAACAAGCATTCCCCACTGCTAAGCTTGCAGCCTGCCAGCAGTGAACCAGACAGACAGCTGTCCTGGTAGTCTTTGGAGGATGCTAATGATTCTGTAGGACCAAAGAGCTTGACCCAAATGAAGGTACCAGAAACTCCACTCACTTGGAGCAAAATCTTTTCTACAGAGAATTGGAAGGTCTCTACTACAGCAAGTGTTTTCTTATTTTAGAAGTTAAATATACACTTAGAGAGATGTTTAAATGTAACAAGGCATAAGTGATACTGAAATGACTGCTTTGTGAAATCCTATAATGGGAAATTCTTTTACAAACCTTTTAAAATTGGCAACTGTTACTAATATTCCTCCAGGCAACACTTGGGCTATTATTTAAAATGGGATGTGGGGTGTCTCAGAGAGACTGTTCTCCTGAACTGCAAAATAGTCTGTAGGACCTGTGAAATATGCAATGCTCTAAGGAGAAAAGAAGGTTATGCAGTTTTGCTTTGTGTGGTTTCTACTGCCTCTAAAGTAGTTCTAGAAGAGAGTCTATTCTGGGCTCTAATTCAAACAGTGTTATAGATACCATAAGGAACAGAAAAAATGGAGGCACCTGATGAAAAACATTGTTACTTTTCCCCTTTGCTGCCCCAAGCACACAAATACATTGCTCAGATTCACACGAGTGTTTATATTAAATGCAATTGGGCTTATCAAGGAGGCTTGAAGTGAGCTTTAAGTACAAAGACTGGACTGCAGAACTTTGTCTCATGATGCAGAGCAGCCTCCGCACTTAGGGTGGTGTGAATCAGCATCAAGGTTGGTGTTCACACAGGGAGTCCTGCAGAGACAAGACATTTTTCTGTCTGCCCTGAACCTACACAGGAGTGCAGGGACAAGCTGTAAGTATCTGCAAAAGGCTCTGAGAGTTTTCTTCATTTACCTAACTTTTTGCTCCAGAACAGAAGTATATTATGTGTGATTTTCACAGCGAAAGGAAACCTTAATGCAGAGTTTTTCTTGTGGTCAGCTAGGAAATGTGGGTTATTTTTAAAGGTACCATTGCAGGTCCTCTTTTGGAGAAACTAGCAGAAATGCCCTAACCGTTTTGCAGGCTTCAGAGGATCAACAAAGGTATGGGGGATAGTTTCCCTGATGGCAAAGAGAAGCCTCAGCACAGCACTGCATGAGAAACGGTGTAAATTTCCATGAACCTCTTCAGAGCAAGCGCATGTGCTTAGCTCCACTGAGGACCTGTCACTTAGTGGAAAGAGCAACCCCACAGAGGGGAAAGACATTGCTTGGCTAGGCCAAAATGATGAGAACAAGTTTTAAAGCTTACTGCCTGGGGGAAATTGAGAGGCAACTCACACTCAGCGTGACTGAGCTGCCTGGGGGATGCCCCTGCCTCATCATGACATACTCTTGGTTATGTGACGCACTCACTAAACTATTATGCTCAAAGAACAACATTGTTATAAAAAAATCCTGTATGTGTTTTTTTCTGCCATATTGGGCTCCTTCTAGTGTGATCTGGCAGTAGGAGGAAACCAAATCCACCCGCAGTCTTCTCCTTGTAGAGGATGACCTCCTGCAGTGCAAGGGGGCTGATTAAAGTGCTTTCAAGGAGTTCAGTGGATGAATCCAAGAACAAACAGCCAAACGGATAAACATTGTGCAGGTGAGGATTTATCTTCAGCAGAGATCAAGTTTAGAGAGCAGACAAATCCCAGAGGATGGTTAGGTACTGAGACAAGAGCTCAGGAACATAGATCAGGTAATCCAGACCTGAGGGAGAGATTTGAATATAATTATCACAGAGAGTAAATCCACATTCCAGCACGGAAAGCATCTGTGGAGAAAGGGATCTTGGGGGCAAGGGGAGGCAGACAGCCAGCAAGAACAGCAGATCACAATATCCTCAGCCAGTGCTGCAGGCTGAGCTTTTCTCTCCATACTGCAGCTGTAGAACAGGGATGATGTGAAAAACAGCAGCACACAAAGCAGCACTAACAAAATTGTGTCCGGGCTAGCTGTATTCTGCTGGCCACCACCCTGCAGCAGCACTGGGAGTACTAGAGAAACACTGATTAGCAAAGCTGCTCTGGTGAACGCATCTGGCTGTGAAAGAAAAGCTACACCTCCTGCCTGGGTGAGGAGGGAATAAATAGAGGGCTCAGGTGGTCACTGCCTCTTCTTTGCAGGCAGGAGGATCAGCCCTCTGAGATACCCTCACAAGACAGTCATACAAGAAAGGGCCTCCAGTCCTTGTGAAATTCTCACAAGGAGATTCTCCTTCCACTCCTATTCCGTCTGTCACCTCCCACCAACACCTCTCTGCCGGGGTCTTGCAAAGTATGCATACCGTTTGGGTGCTAGACTGAAGGGCTTCAGGGGGTGTTGGGTAGAAAGCAAGAGCCTGTGAGACAGCTTGACTGATGCTGAGTGCCTCCAGGTTCGTGTTTCTCCTTTTTTCCCAGGGTGGGGTTTGGTGTTCTTTAGTAATAACCAAAGAAAATTCATGGGGGCAACATAAGAAGAGATTCTTCTCATCTACCTGAAATTCCCTATGCATTGATAGAACAACTTTTAAGATGAAAATTTGTAAAAGAAGGATGCTAGACAAAATGTGAGGTATTTTGTCACTGCCTTCAAGCAATGCCCTGAGTACCACAGTATTGCTGTGTCAGGCAGGGACATTTCCAGGAAACATTTTGTTGCATATCTTGCAGCCAAACCACAGTGGTGGTGTTGAAAGACACAAAAAATTCTACCCTTCCTCCAACTGGCTAATAGGCAAAACAAGAGTGAGATTTGCAAATTGCCAAATTAAGCTCAGCCAGAGTCTGTGGCTGCTGTCATTAAGAAAACCCCTGCAATAAATGTTTACAAAAGCGTTTCAGAAATAATGGCTCTCTGTAGAGCTGGGTTGGGAAATTTCCAGCAGAACAGGTTTTAGTGCAAAAAATGCTGGAACTGCAGGGTTTGTGGAATTGTTTGGGTTTTGACAAACTTTCAATGAACTACAGCAGCTATTGCCAAACCAGAGGCTGAGAGACTGGAAGGTCAAGTAGAAGTGAGGCTTGTGTCTGGATCTGGGGTCACAAGTCTGGAAACAGCTACACTGTGGGTAGATTTTGGTTTTAAGGTCTCTTGTGCCAGGGCAAAACCTCTGTGCAGAGTGCCCTAGAGAATGAGGTGAGGAAGCTCCAAGGCTCCTCAGTTACTGGAGATGTAAGCCCTTGGGTGTTTTCAGGTTTGCCAGAAATGCCTGCCCTTTGCTCTCAGAGAGTGCGCATGGGCATACACCTTGCAGATGCAACGTTCACAGAACAGAGCAAAATATTTTTAATGAACAGTAAAGGTAGGAAAAAAAATAATGACACCTTAGAAGCAATGGAAGTTGTTCTTGGGCTTTGCTCTATATCAGGCAACAGATTTCAAAAGAAACTAAACCTAGGGAAATAAAATATTCAATCAAATCAGAAAAAGACCCAACCCAAACCACCACCAACAAAACACTTCTACTTTTCACTTTGAGATAGTGGAGGTTTACCTCCTATGGTTTTCTTTCTTTGTTGTTGGTTTTGTTGTTGTTGTTGTTGTTTTCTGACTTCTCAAAGCAGATTTAAAAAATATAATAAAATGCTTGACTTGGGGCTAAAGTAGACATCTTGAGTCAACCTGAAACAAAAAGCAGCTTACTGAGAAGACCATTCACGCAAGCTTCTCCCCTTGCTAGGCACTCCATCACAACCATCTCACAGGCCAGGACACATGAGAGTCCAAACAGTTCTGCTGCCCCTCCAGATGACCACACTGCTTCACTAGCACCATGCTGGGCTACTGCTCACCTGAAAGAGACCTAGCCAAGCTACTTGTACTCATACTGCTCAGGAAATGTAGTTCTTTTACTATCCCAGGGAAGCAATGAGGATGGACTGATGCTTTAGTTTGCTGGCTGATCAATGCTCTTAGAGTTTTATAGCCATCAGATGAAAATAAATGCTCAGTCTTTAGAGAACTTTTGCTCCTCATTACAGGCTTTATCATGCCCAGAGACACTAGCAGAAATCAGTAAAACATGTGTGTTCAGACTGTAAGTCACAGAGTTTCTTTAGCCTGCCATGGAGCCTGGCGTCTCAGTCATTGTTGCTGGTGTATTAGAAAGTATTTATTTGAAAAACTAATAACCTACACTTACAGGGGGTATTTTCATCCTGAAGTACAAAAAGTGAGCTGTAGTGGAATGAGTTATTGCAATCTTGCATGCCTTAGTATGGTAATTAGGCAGTTAGTCAATCTGTGGCTATATCAGTTGTCCAGTTCTGAGCCCTCCATTTCAAGAAGGACATAGATTTTTGTGAGAGAATCCAGCACAGAGCCACAAAGATGATTAAGGGAATGGAGCATCTCTCTTTCAAGAAGAGACTGAGGGAGCTGAGGCTCTTTAGCTTGGAGAAGAGGAGACTGAGAGGTGACCTCATAAATGTTTATAAATATGTAGAGGGTGAGTGCCAAGAGGATAAAGCCAGGCTGTGCTTAGTGATGCCTGATGACAGGACAACTGGCAATAAGTGAAAGTTGAGGCATAGGAAGTTTCATGTAAACATGAGGAGGAATTTTTTCACTGTGAGGATGACAGAACAGTGCAACAGGCTGCCCAGGCGAGTTGTGGAGTCTCACTCTCTGGAGCCCCCCTGGATGCATTCCTTTGTGATCTGGTATAGGCAATCCTGCTCTGGTAAGGGGGCTAGACTGCATGATCTTTCAAGGTCCCTTCCAGCCACTGACATTCTGTGATTCTGTGATCAACAACTGGGAATCTATTGACTATTTTACACTGTTAGCTGCAAAATACCATGCTTGGTGTCAAGCAGAAGAGGAAAGGAAGGAGGTTACCACAAGAGGTTACCCACAGGCCTATTGTATTGGGTTCATGCAGGAGTCCAGACCTGGCTCTGATTCGTTTTTCTTATTCACGCATTTATTCAACACCAATGCCTGTGTTATTTGCTCCTTCTTATGTCTGCAAACAGATGTATGTGGTAGAGTCTGCTGGGACCTGTGTGGATCTGAGCCCATCACATCTGAAGTTCAGTACAGTGTATCTTTCTCCTGTGTTTTGCCTTTGTGAATTTTCACTCCTTTGCCTCATTTTCTTCCCTCTCTTGACCCAGTTCTTGGGTTAGAAAAGAAATCATTGCTGTGCTTTGTCACATATTCACCAAATGAAATCACACCTTCCTCAAGCCTGTACTCCAGACTTTCAGACTGACCTCCAAGAGGTCCTTGTGAATGCCTGCTTTGAAGTCCCATCTGAAGACAACCCAGTGACATATATAGGAAAATTATGGTGTAATATCTCTAATGCGCCTATATTGTCAGTGCTCTCTAAGGCTGAGCTCCTCAGGGACCCTCAGTATCTGAGAAGCACTGCATCCACAGTCACTCAGAGCCATCAAAGAACTCATTATTCACGCTGTTAATGGGGTGTGCACAACATCAAACCTGACTTTCTCATAAGTCCTCCACAGACATAGAGAACCTAAGCATTTAAGGTTCTTTGCTGTGTTTGGCTAGGACAGAAGTTAAGTATCTTAGTACCTTTGGGGTAGTATGAGCAAATAGGAGGTTGAGATTCTTGCCTCATTTAAAGGCAAACAAACACGCAGTGAGCTTTGTCCAGCTCTGCAAGTGCTCTCCTGCAGCCCTGTGTGCTGGACTCATCAAAAGTTACATTGCTTACTGACCTCAGCAATTCATCAGCCAGTCAGTTAATGCAGAAAACCTTGCAACTCAGACACATCCAGGAAGTGGCAAGTGTCTTGCAGGCTGAGTGGCTGCTCCTGGGGAGTGATCTATGCTCCACCATGACCCTGGCCTTTTCCATTCCATGCTGTTGCGCTTTCAAGTTGCCCTAAGGAGGTCCTCTGTGCTGGCCTTTGAACACAGTGCCATGCTGACCAGGTGGGATCTGCTCCCTGGCAGTGAAGGAACAGCATATCAAGAGACAGATGGCAGATCCTACTGTGCAAGGCTCTGCTGTCACTGCACTTCATGGTAGGCTGTACAGCTAAAGTGATAGCCAGTCTGTCTTCACAATGGACTGGAGGTTTTTTAGGTGCATTAATAGCACTTACAGGTACAGAGCCCAGATGAGAGATACATAATTTGCCCACTGTGGCTAGGGAATGATTCCAATATCTCTCTAGCAAAATATTTTGCACAACCAGAGGATCTCTTTCATTCTTTCCCTTCTCTCCCAGGGAAGAGATATTTTCTGGCAACATCTGCCTTAATTCTCCTGAAGTTTTCCCTTATTAGAGACTGAGGCTCACTGAAAGCACAGAGCATCTACTCATCTGGGCTTGGACTGGTAATATTACAGGTTGAATTAAGTCATGGTACCCATGAGTGAAATGTTTGCACTTTCTTTTCCCTCCGTGGGAAACTAAGCAATAGGAAGCTCTCAGGGCACTGGCAGTTTGTTCCACTTTGCTAAACATCATCAGCCAACAGAAACATACAAGAATGGAAGCAAATGGGATAAACGGGGATTCTCTTATTTCATTTCACCAAAATGTATTTGAACAAGGCAGTTTTGGTCAGGACCTACATTTGAACTAGAACTGGACACTAAATTTCTTTCTGAAAGCTTAAAGATCACAGGAGAAACACCACTACCAGCAGCAAACTGTGGAAACCTGCTGCACATCTCCTTGAATCTAATCCCATCTAAATCCCGGTGCGCAGAAAACAATGGGAGTTTGTCCCTATTAGGGCTTAAATCTCTAGTTGCTGATAAAAGCCAGAAGGAAAGTTTTTTGACATAACCTCTGAACTCTAAAGGGCTAAAGTTCAAATTGAATCAAAGAGGGGTCTCTAAAGAGCTCCATGCTACACAAGGAGGATAACACAAGGATGCCATGTACAAATTGCATTGCTTTTCAGGAATGCCTTGCTTTCTGTTATAGCTTTTGTCATCAAATAGCAGATCCAGGGTCCCAAAGAAGAATGTTGCATTAAAATACTGACAGAGGCTTTGCCAACTCCAACTTAATGGCTAGTTCAGAAATCCCTTCTGTTTGAGGACAGGCAGGATTTGAAAGGGATTGTAAATGAAGTGGTACCTACAAGAGTGGGAAGTGTCAGAAACCTGTGACTTGTTATAATTAACTTAGTTCACAAAGCACACATTGGGAGGACAAAGCCACCAGCTGGGCAAATGGGTATGGCAGCTTCAATTGAACTGTTTGTGACAACACCTGAACCCTTCTTTGTGACACTTTGACCCCTTAATTTTTCTGGTTTCTTCTACACCTATGGGAACCCTCCAGCACTCAGCTTGTGTGAAAAGCAAGGAGGATGCACTGAACACAAAGTGTGAGATCCTTCCCTCTGATCCAATATCCTGTTCCAAAATGAAAGAGTGGAGATTAGATATTCATTCTTATTGGGCACTTGCTTAAAAAACTGAGAAACCTAAAAGTGGGCAGTGAGCTCTAGAAATCTTGATTCCTGTGTTTTAGGGATCGTTAAAGTATTAGTGTGTTCTTAGTATCATCGAGAAATCCCAGTGGCTGAAGAAGCATCCCAGCCTGCAAGGATCTATACAACTAACTTTGAGGCTGAAAGGTTGCCATGTTTATTCCTGGAGCTGAATGTTACCTTTGAACCTAGGCCATATTATTATCTTGGAATGCCATAGGCTTGTCATTCCCAGCAATATAAATACAAAGACATATCAAAACAGTCGTGCTTTATACTGCAACTTCCATCTTTCTTGAGTATTTGACCAGTCAAGGGTTTCAAGAAATGATGTTCTCAGAACTCACCAAGCCTCTGGAAATGTGCTTCATGAACAAATTACCAAAAGAGGAAGGAGGTTCAGATGCCTGTATAGCAGAAGGATAAAATGTGCATACTCCAGGCTTCTCTGGGGGTCATGATATGCTGCCTTCCAGGTGGCTTTTCCTGCACAGAGCCAGCTGGGGCCCACTGGCACTTATTAGCTCCAGTTCAGGGCTGGCTCTGAGGGATCCCAGCTGGTTATTGCTACATTACTATACTGTGATGAGGTTCTGGGGAAGTTTATTAGTGCTGGGGCTAATCCAGCTATGCGTACTCCTGCCTCAGCATCATCACTGCAGGATCTGTGCAGTCCTAAAAGTCCCTCCAAAAATATCTGCCAGCTGACTGTGCGTACATAAACAAGTCATACACATTATGTTATTTATGTAATAGTGTAAGTAAAATCATGTGAAACAAAGTAGTTTACTGTGTCATTATTTTAAAAACATGAGTCAGAAAACACAGAAGGCAGGTAATATTTGTATTCCTTTGTTAATATATGTACTTTTCCCACCCAACTCAGGATTCAGGAATCAGGGTAGTCCAACATGTGCTTAAATTATCCATAGATGCTGTTCAAGAAATGTGCTGGCATTGCCAGGAGATCTTGTCCTTAGGTTGTTATCACCATGGCTTGTGGTTCTGCGTACCAGAGAGGATTGCAAAAGATCTTTTCAGCATATAAAAATAATACTCTCTTTATGGCAGATGTAACTAGGTAAAGCTACTATATGGTTTTATGTGTCCTTCTTTAAATCAAGCAAGTCTCATTAACTTTGAAATTACTGCAAATTTGGGAGCAAAATTTCTTTTCAGGTGAGCTATTGCCAAGCATCTGGGGTTTTTTTTCACTTTCCCTTGATCCCTTGATCCAGAATTGGTCTAGGGAACTGGCTGTTCCTACTACTGCTTTAATTGCTTGAAGAGTGAAGCCCTTGTTTGCTGTCTACTACCAACACTGTCCCTGAGCTTTGGTCCAATTAAAAACAACAACAACAACAACAACAAAAAACCTGACCAACAAACAAAAAGCAAACAAATAAAAACACACACAAAAAACCCCAAACCACTAACAACCAGCCCCATGCAAATCACACCTAAAAGTCAGTATGACTGAGTTTCAAAATGTACATATAAATAAGGTAAAAGATTTTTTTTTCCTTACAAACAAACAAAAAAAATTTGATATTAGTAGAACTGCAGTAGGATAGAGCTTGCTCAGCCTCTCCAGTCTGCAGCTCTCCTAGACTTAACTGGTACAGGTGCAGGCTGCACAGGGGCTTGGATTGATCTAATGAGAACCTCCTCATTAGAGTTACAAACTTGCTAGTGTCTAAGCAGCAAACAGATGAATGACACCTGAGAGGGACAAGATAAAAGATGGTATAAAAGTGCATGTAAGCAGTTGAAGACTTCATTAAGAAATGTTGAAGGGCAAATAGCATTACCTGCAAGGTGTGTAGAGTTATAAAAAATCTTATCCAAGGAGCGGCAACCACAGAAAAAGATGTTGTACATATTTATGTCCCATTCATTTGCACAATATTTTTGATACTCCATATCTAAAAACTATGGAGTCAGCAGTAGCAGGATGCAATGAAAATTGTTGGTAGAGTGTGTTCATGAGGGCCTCGAGTACCCTAAACATGGATGGTACAAATACTTAGGTGGCATTTCAGAACCTATTCTGGACCAGGCCTCTCTCTGTCTGGGAAACCTGGAGGAGACAGGTGAGAGCATGCACACTACGTAGCATCCAGGACAGGCTGGAGGCATCATGCCTGAGCCAGAGTTACAAACTTCCCATCACAACAGAAATCTGCTCATGCCCAGAGGTCATCAGCATGAGATCCTTGGTCCTCAGACAGCCTGGCTGAGGTGCCCCTCTCATCCAGACTGCTGGAAATCTCAGCGATATGGGCAGGTTCCTCTGATCCTGCACAGGTAGCCTCTCAGGTGGGAAAAAAGTGATGTATTCAGGAAACTCAGATGCAGGTTAGACAAACTTCTCTCCTGGTCTTCCCAGAAAACACAGGTAAGGTCTGATTGAATGCATTTGATTTTTTTTTTTTTTTAATAATAATACTAATAAAAGGGCACACAAATCTTCTGAGAAGCAATTACAGCTCCTACATAGCATTACAACCCCACTCATCATTTACTACTGGATGAAAATGAACCTAAGTTATGAGCACTCATTTGCCATCTTTGGTTTCCTGCACTGTTTTGGCACTCAAGAGTGTAGAGGGTAGGTGGGCCTGGTTGTACAACAGACTTTTTGCATTGCTTTCACAGTCTCCTGATGCCTTGCAGACCAGAGGTGGAGAAATATTGAACAAGACGATTCTTTGAGGTCCCTTTCCATCTTGCTTTTTTATGAGCCTATCAATATGTCACAACTGCTCAAATGCTTCATTTATTAATGTGGAGTGCAGACTCTTGGCTGGGGTCTGTGGCCCATCATTTCAGGAGTGGCATAAACACCTGGCAGCTAATGGGGTCAAACCTTGCTCCTTCCTTGTTAGCATTACCCAGATTGGTAAAGCACAATAGCAGCCTCATGGTGTGACAGCCCTGTCCTACCCCATCCCTCCCAGACTGCAATTGGACCCACTGGAGACAGGCATTCTGCTTTGGAGAGGCTTGCAAAATGAAAGTCCTCCCAGATGGAATGTGAAACACCAGTCAGTAGTTTTCATACTCTTTCCACTGCAGTCACATCTTCGTTATGCTCATGCCCAAGTCTGGTCACCAAACCTAGAAGGAAATCCCCTTTGACCTTTGCTTCTCAAGCAACTTGCTGCAAGCTTGGTATATATCTCAAAAACTCCGTTTCTTACACAGCCATGAAGCCTTCTGATAATTTCCTACTCCCCAATGCTGCTGTAGAAGATATAGAGCAAAAGGATAATGGAGCCTCATCTTCCTACATGCCCTAAAATGGAATCAGCAGTCAGAGATGTCACATTTAAAGTTTATCTTTTCCTTGTTGTGCTTTGCATGTTTCCCAGTGACCCTGCTCACAGTGATGGGGACAGGTTTTCACTGTTCACTCTCAGTTCCAAGCAGCTTCAAAAAGACATCTTATATAGAAAAGAGTCCCTTCCTTCCTGGTCATTCATGGTTTTGCCTCCCTCCTTGGCACAAGTTGTAATCTTTTGGATAATTTATTAATAAAATACCAATCATGACACTTGAACCTCTGATATCTAAAGGACTTAAAGGAAACTATCCCCTATAAACTCTTTAAATGGGCAGCTTTCCATTGCTTTGGTGGATGAACTAATTGAGCAGAGGAGTTGTATTAAATCCAGACACATTCAGTGTTTAGTACCAATTAGGTCCCACTGACAAGGGAGGGATATACTAGAGATCTGGCTTATCTCATGCCCTTCCTTTATCCCTCTTTGACAAAATGAAGGTGGAATGACCTCAAATAACGGCATTGCCCTGCTGTTACTTTTGCTGTAGCTGGCACATCATATTTTTTTGGTTATTGATGGTTCACAGCTTTCATGTGTTGCAATCAAGGAGTTTTAAGGCTTTTCCCACCACCAGTATTGAACACAGCTTCCAGCTATCCCTTGCTATTTAATTCCAGATGGATCGAATCTTTAGTACTGCCTGCAGGCACATTGCTAGCTAATGAGTTGCACTGGTCTGAGATCATCGTTACAAACATTATTTCCTTGGAAAATATTTTTGGTTTAGACCTGAAGTACATGCATTCAAGATTTATAATCTGGCAAGATGCATGAAAGTCGAGTTGCATGTAACAATGGTTACATTTGTATTCTCTGTTTACACTTTTCTCCCCATAAATATGTTGAGAATTAAGTCAAACAATCGCCCTGCCACAGTGCTGGCAAATTCCCATGCAAACTGCACAGAGATGCCCATCTCGGGGACTTCTGTTGATTTCTCTGTTATAGTATCTCAGCCCTTCACACTCATGAATGCACAAATCCTAGCAACCACCCTGGCAGAGAAACAAAATTGTTTCTCTTCCACAAATGCAAATGCTGATAAAGAAGAAAGGAACAAAAGTGCCCGAAATACTTAGAGCCTGAAGATGCATCCAAAAGGTTAGTGAGATTTTTCAGAAGCGCCTACATCCCGTGTGGAGATGGATGTGACCACAGGGAGGCTGTGCCTTGGCTTCTTCCTCATCATGATGTTTGCAGCCTTAGTTCTGGAAACTGGTTACTTGGTAAGAGGAACACATAACCCTTTCAAACATCCTTCCTAGTAAACCTACATATGCTTTTGATGCCTGCTGAGTCATTTTTGTAGATCCTATCAGGCAAGAGGTTACTTCACCAGTTCCTTTGAACAGCTGAAATAACGGCCTCAGCCTTGGAGGCCTTTAATTACCTCCTGAAACAGTTGATGTCTTGCCCACAGTTGCTCAGAGATACTATGACAGAAACAGAAGCCCAGCTTGGATCCCCTACCTCTCAGCTGGCTGACCATACTCTGCTGGCAGCCTCCCACTGGCTTCAAGCCAAAGAAAAAGCCTCCAGCTCAAGGTATGTTATTGTTATTGTCCAATGCTATCTACATTTTGTGTAAATCCTGATTCTTCTACTCAGAGACATCATCTCAGTGGAGTCACTATGTTGGAATCTGATCTTAGTTAACCCAGAATTACTTCAGCAATTCTAAGGTTTATTTCAGTTTTGATCTGTTTGTATGGCATTACATCAGATTTACACAACTCAGATTCTGAGACCAGATCCCAGCCCAAAAGACCTAATCCAGAACAGTGGCAGGATACTGTCCAAAAAAAAAAAAAAAAAGAACTGAAAATAATTAAAGCAAATAATTATGAAAAGTTATTAAAACAAAACAACCAAACAAAACAAAACCACACCAAGAAACAAACAATAAGAAACAAAACTTCTTATGAAACAGATTTAATTGAATGCATACATGGGAAGATGCCAGCTATCACGTAGCTATAGCAGAGATGAAAAGAATCAGATGATCTCAGAAACTAAACCGATAGAAAAGCTTCTCACAAATTTGTATATACAGGAAATAAGATCAAGATTTTCACCTTTAACAGACAGTTCATCACTGAGAACTAAAAAAAATCTCTGCACTTCTTAGACACAGAATGACTGAGAGTCACTGCTACAATACTGACAGAGGAAAGCAGAAGTGTGCTGAGGCTATATGAGGAAAAGTATTTGCATGGGAGCAAGGAAATATTCATGCTAGAAAGCAGAATTCTAGTAAGCCATCCATAATCCCATACAGACAGGAGCTACAAGGATGCTCAGTAAATTGGAGAGTCTGTAATGCACAAGAGAGCTAAAATAACCTGCCTAATTTGCATAGCTTAGCAAAACAGAAGAGGTAGTATGGCTACACCTTCCAAAAGTACTGTGTGACAGTGGACAGAAACTGCATAGAAGGAAAAGCCAAAGAGCAATAGTGGTACAAGAGCTAATAAGCATCACTATATTTTCACTAGCAAAGAGAAGCAGTGGTATTCAGGATCAAGCATTCCAAACATAGCAAAACTGGAAAAGAACTCTAGTTTCAGAATGAGTTTAATGTATTCAAGTAAATGATTCATCTGATCCCACTAACACTGTGTTCCTACCACATTCTCATATCAACCCTTTGAAACACCAAATGTTACACCTGCTAGAGGTTTTGTCATATCAAAACCATCAACACTTTCATGTCCATAGAAAATTAACATTTTTGAGGGTTTAGATTACATCTCTTGGGACTTCCTGTCCCACAAAAAATGTTAATTCTTGTGACTTCTCCTTCCTCTTGGATTTTTTTCTCTTTTCATTTTTGTCTCAAGATTAAAGGAGAAGTGAAAGCATCCACATTTCCCATAAGACAGTGATTCAGTGCTTTCATGTGTCTCTCATTAATGTTTGTGTGCACTAAAGTAACTCTGAGTAACCCTAATAGCCTCTGGCAGGAGTGATAACAGGTCATTGAGAGATGGCTCTATCTGGACATTGTGGACTTGTCCAGGATGGGTATGGAGGGAAAAGATCCTTATGCTTCATCGTTACTTAACCTTAAGGACCACAAGGCAGCTCAGTGGATTCCTTGCTCACACCAGTAGCAAAGGACTAAGGCAGGACTTGTTCATCCTGATATTTGCTCCTCTAGTCCATCACAGTACAACTCCTTGAGAAGTAAAACTCTTTTCCACTAGTGCTAGGCAGTGGCTGAAAGTCATCCAAGAAGTAACATCCAGAAAACCCCTCCAACTTCTTATGAGTGCCCCCTTTCTAGTCAGACCCTACTCTAGGGGCAGGTGGAACAGACCTAAAAGCTTAAGTGTTGGCACTTATGAGGAGAGCTGGAAACCATCACTTTGTCAAAAAGGTATTCTCTTGGCTTCTTTCACTCGTCCTGAATCAAGAAGTAACAGTAGAGCTGAACACTCCCTAAGCACTTTCATCACTTCTCTACCCACTAGATACCAGTGCCTTAACTACTGCAAAGGAAACAGGCCCTGTAATGGATCCACATTCCAATGTTATGGGGCTGCTGGGACTAATCTGAGATTATGGTGGAATTATTCTACCTCTAGCTATTGTATTAAATATCATGTGACTGCCAGAGAAACCCTGAGGAACAGAATAATATTGGTCCACAGTTTTGAATTTCACTTGGATCCAAGTCAATTGCTATAATATGTAAATGAAGTAGACAATAGATTCAAATAACTAAATCTAAACCTGGGATATTCTAGAACAAATTACACTTCCCTGATCCAGTGGAAAGGCTGATTACTCAGCAATTTCACTAACAGAGAATCACAGAATCACAGAATTAACCAGATTGGAAAAGACCTCTGAGATCATTGAGTCCAACCTATCACCTAACCTTTCTAACTCACTAAACCACGGCACTAAATGCCTCATCCAGTCTCCTTTTAAACACCTCCAGGGATGACAAATCCACCACCTCCCCAGGCAGCCTATTCCAATAGCAATCACTCTTTACGTGAAGAACTTCTTCCTAACAGCCAGCCTAAATCTGCCTTGGTGCAGCTTGAGACTGTGTCCTCTTGTTCTGTCACTGGGTTCCTGGGAGAAGAGGCTACCTTCAGGTAGTTGTAGACAGTAATGAGGTCTCCCCTGAGCCTTCTCTTCTCCAGGGTGAACAACCCCAGCTCCCTCAGCCACTCCTCATAGGGCTGTGGTCCAGGCCCCTCACCAGCCTTGGTGCCCTTCTCTGGACATGTTCAAGCACCTCAACATCTTTCTTAAATTGAGGGGCCCAGAACTGGACACAGTACTCAAGGTGTGGCTTAGCCAGCGCTGAGTACAGGGGCAGAAGGACTTCCCTGATCCTACTGGCCACACTATTCCTGACACAGGCCAGGATGCCGTTGGTCTCCTTGGCCACCTGGGCACACTGCTGGCTCATGTTGAGCTGCCTGTGAACCAGTACCCCCAGGTCCCCAGAGAAGTTGCCTTGCCTAGAATTGGTAGAGGTATTTCCTAATCATAGGTTTTGCAGAAATGACTGTGAGCAAACCGTGAGCTGGCTTGGATGATGTATGGCATGCAGTGAGGTTCTTCCGTCAGAGCTATGGGAGAGCCAGACTCTCCCAACCTTACCGATGAGATCCCATTGACTGTTATATTTTATAAGGTTGTTTCTCAACTTCAAAAAAAAAAAAAAAACCAAACCAAAACAAACCAAAAAAACCCACACCTAACCTCTTGGAAAATAATTTACAAGATAAATGATTTTGCAATACAAAGATATGTCCCTATACATATAAGCAGGTTTCTGTTACGTTTCTAATTCTCCTTGCAGAACTGTTCTGATATCTTGCAAGTTTGAGACACAGACTTCTGCCAGAAAAAATGAAATGGATTAAATAATGCTTCTCTGAAGAAGAGCTTACAGAACTTCATTATACACTCAAAATATGCTAATGTAAGGGGGTTTTCCTTTTTTTTTTTTTCTGAAATGGAACAATTAAGAAAATGGTGCTTCTTTTTTGTTTGTTTGTTTGTTGTTGGGTTTTGGCTTTTTTTAGGTTCTCAAAAGTCACATTCTTAATGCTGGGTAAAAAGAAATTAAATCATTAAGAAGGAATTAGTATTCATCTTCTGCAATTTTTTTCTCAATGAGACTAACCACATTTATACATTACAGCAATCTGTAATGTTTTCACTAGATATCCATTAGCATCCCTAATATCTATAGAGTTATATTTCTTTTAATTTCTTTCCTTTTTCTGTTAACGCTTTTCCTAGCACTGACTCTCATTGTGCAAAAGGATTCCATATAAACCAGTGCTGAAACAATGTTCAGGCCATAATGGTCTATTTGACAAGAGCTCTTTGCACGTTCCCAGTCCTCAGCTGTGATTTCTTCTTCATAGATCTGGAAACTCTTTGGGAAGAGGCAAGAGGAAAGGTGACAAAGTCTGCCAAGGATGCAGGCATTCTCATAAAGTGAGAAGAGTTGCAGAAGGATTCCAGGTTACTGAGCAGTGGAGGGGAGGTGAACAAGGGGAGCTTTATTCACAAATTAAATGCTAAGAAATACAAAGCAATGTTTATGGAAAAGAAAAAAATCTAATTCAATATAAACAATAAGAAAAAAAAGTCAGGTAGATTGCATCACTCCTAGAAAAGAAATCCCGGATTAATCAAGCAGCCTGTGGAAAGAGCTGCCTGCTTGGCAGGCCTTGAGTGCAGTTCCACACTGCATGCAGCAAATCTGAACAGACTGGTGGCTGATAGGGCAGTTGCCCTGTTCCTCCTGTTGTGTACTTTCTCTGTATCCCTTGCACCCCCTTGATGCTCTCTGCCTCCTCAGCAAGCAAACACACACAGGAGAAGCTCAGCTATTTCTACCAAACTTACCCAGAGGAAGGAATGGCTATTTGTAACACCAGTGTCATAAATTGTGCAGTTTAAATACAACTTGTTTTAGAGGAATATGCTAAATGAGATATCCTCGCTGTGCACTTGAGGGTTGCTCTGAGGCCATACCCAGCATAGCCTGTACACAATGGGTATGCTTAAACCTCTGGAATAGCATCTGTCTCCTGCATCTTTGCCTCTCCAGGTGCCCAGTTTAGAGCTTTCCACTATACATTAGCCCCTAGCACCACATGCCTGATCACAGTTCCTCTGCAGGGGTGACTGCTCTGCAGCTCATCACTTCACCTTGTGGTGGAGATTTGGCCCATAGCAGGCCAAAAGGAGCTGGGAAGTGGAAGACAGTGATTTACACACCCAGGGCAGCAGGGCTCATTCAGCCTTGAAAGTCTGCCTGCAACAGGACTGCAGCCTGGCAATGCTTCCTAGCTCCTCTGCAATAGGATATGGCAACAAGAAGGGGCGAAATCCTATCAATAACCTTTGGTCCCAGCCTGGCATATCACCAGCTGGAATACAGAGCAGCATCTCATCCCACTTCCCAACCCCCTAGGATGCATCTTCCCCATTAGCCTGGACACTTTGTTCCCATCCCACTCTCCCACTCCTGCTCCATGCTCCTGGTCTCCAGTCTGTTCATAATCTCTGTGCCTTTCCAGGTTTTCCAGTGTTTTCCTCCTGCTGTCACCACCCTGCCACACACTGGACTGGGTGCTGCTGACTACAGAGATGTAAATCCAACTACCAGTCCATAAAGTTCAGTCCATTACAAAGAGAGCAGAGGTCTCAAGTCAATCAGTCTGCAGAAGATGCAGTGTGCCATAGGAAAACTACTCCCCTGCACAGAGAAGACAACTACCCTCTTCACCAGATGCCTATCCCTCTTGGGTTGGTTTGGACTTGAAAAAAACAAACCAGACTCTTTAAAGTCTGTTATACTTGTGCTGGCCAGACAGCCTCCATTCCACTGCAAATTACTGTTGTACATGCAGCTAAGACAGGAAAGCAGGTAGGGTGAAAATGTTTTTTGGCACCCCTCCCACCTCCAATGAGTCCCTGAGCCAGTTGGCAGTGGTATTATTAATTATTTCGTACTGTTAAATATTTTGTTCATGATCATGTATAACAATAACATGCTGTACTTCACATGAGGGGGGTTTGTCTTCCTCTCAAAGTGCTGAAAGAGACCTTGAGAGATCATCTAATATTTTCTTCTGCCCAGGGTAAATCCAGCTTCATCTAAAACCTTCCTGACAGATGTCACTTTAGCGTGTCACATCCTATTCCTTTTCTCAGGGTCTGTCCTTCCAGATTTTGACCTGCATGATGACATAGAAAAAATAACTGTGAATTCTGCAAAGATTTCAACACTCTGCACCTACAGGCAGTAGAGCACCTGATGTGAGATCAACTATGCTATCTGGCAGCCCTCAGCAAGGTTATCCTTTGCACGTCACATGAGTCTGTGCACCTGGGAGGCAGCTACTAAGAACATAGTGAAGGCAAACTGAACTGAGGAAAGGCATGAACTTGGATAAATTCAATTAACTGCATTAAGGTGAATTATTTAGGGAAGAACAATGCCACTGGAGTTCTGTGCTCTGCAGACAGCTGTGCCCCTCGCAGACAGCTGTGCCCCTGGAGATAGCTAAATGCCACGCAGAGCTGTGCAACCTGAGACAAACGTGCACCTTAGGACAGCTGTGCCCCAGGCAGAGCTGTGTGCCACACAGCCAGCTGCCTGCCATGTAGACACCGGGACAGCCTGCTAACGAGTGTGCATCCTAAAAACAGCTGAATGCCATGCGGACAGCTGTGCTCCCCACAGACAGCTGCGCATATTGCAGGCAGCTGTTCACATTGCAGGGGCCGCAGGCAGCTGGGGCACCTTGCAGTGTGCCAGCATGCAGGCATGCCGGCAAAACTTCTTCACGAAGTCCTCTCCACCTCATTTCTGTCAGAAGGAGCTAGGCTAGGAAGTACCAGTTATCAAACAGCATACAGGAGTAATAACAGGAGCCAAATTTGGTGGAAATAGTTCAAGGAACAGACAGCATGAGAAACTGCTCTGGCTGCAGACCAGGGAGGATGGTGACACCTGGCAGAAATGTCTCCATAAAAGAGTGCTTCTGTGCAGCCTGAGTAAGAACATTTCAGAACAACATTCTCTGGTGTCCAAGGGACATATTCTATTCTCTCTGCACATCAGGCAGCTTTGGTAGCAGCCAAAAACTTAAATACAGTGCTTCAAAAACCCATCAACATCACCCATTGAAGACTGCAGACACCCTCGCAAGTGCTGCTGCTGCATGCATGGTTTTTGAACTTTGTGTAGTTGTTCTTCTAGCCTTCTTTGCTGAGCTCTGCAGCTTGGGAAAGGGAGCAGGAGAAGTGGTTTTCCTTTCTGTTAAGTCTTGCACTTGTTACCACAGAATCATAGCTTTGCTTATATTGGAAAAGACCTTTAAGATTAACAAGTCCTACCATAAACAGCACTGCCAAGTCCACCACTAAAACATCTTTTTAAGTCCCAGATCTGCAAGTAGTGCCTGTTACCGGAGAGCAACATTGATGCTGATGGAGATCTAGCCTAGGTCACCTTTAACCATACTCAGGATGACCCTTCAAGTCAAATTTTGTGTAGGATCTCAGTTCAGCCTTTACATCAGTCTTATAAGCTGTCAGGACTCCAGCAAATGAAAGGGAAGAACACAGACCCAACGATTTGTTAGCCAGCATAATGACTCACTTGGATCTGTTTTTCTCCCAGTCTTTCATGGTCCTCTTAGCCTCCACAGTACCTTGAAAATATGTTGTTTGCTAATGCAATCACTGACTCATCACAAGTGTCTCTGTTGTCGAATACACACAAGGAAATGGCTTGCACAGGAGAGCCACAGAGATTCACATTAGCCAAATGTTCACTGGGTTCGTGGCCCTAAGCTGGCCAAAGCTGGAAGCTATGTGTTTAAAAAAGCCTTTGAAAGGAAGAGGATTTGCAATCACTGTGAAATAATAAGCAGATATCCTCTCCCTTGAGGCAAATCTTATGATTTATTTACTCTCTCCCTGTAGATAGATGTTCATAGAGGAAGCTGGCAGTGAGGCCATAAATATTCCTGTTCAATGAACTAAGCAAAAAGAGGGTTGCATAGATGGGGGATGCTTTAACTGGAAATACATGGATCTCTCATGTGGCCAGCAATACCTTAACCATGCTCCTTTCTTGCAACACATGCTCTGAAAAGGAGGCAATATTAGCAGGGCTTTCACAGGTCAAGAGGATGACATTTGCATATGTATTGTCTGACTGCCTTGCAGCTTCTGCAGGGACATTTATGGCCACAGACAGAAATCAGTTATTTCTTAATACTAGAATGAAACTGGAGTGCACCAGATCTCTCAGTCTCCAAGGAGCTAATGATTGTGAGAGTTTATAATCTAGCAACAGACTGTAGTTTGCAATACTAGAGCAAACATGAGCCAAACATCTCAAACTGAAAGAGAAAAAAAATCCCACAGTTTTCAATTTTCATTTGCAATTCTTTTCTGTGGAGGAAAGGGGCAGGGGGAAGTTTCTGGCATGTTTGAATATTCATATTTGGTGTGAAGTCCTCCTTCAGCCCAGCAGCTTCATCTGAAATCAATCACCCTCCCATATAACACCCACTTGAGCCAACCTAAAGTGTGGCAGTGTTGTATTACTATTTGTACATTGTAAGAGTCTGTCTTTGTCATGCATTTATAGCACAGAGCTTTCTGGAGACACTCTTCTTGTTGCTCACAGATACAGTAACAGCCACACACCTCAAATGTGACACCATGACAACTCCAGCATGATCAAAGGTGCCACTAACATACTCCAGCCAGCTGTAAATAGTCTGTCAATTGATCCCGAGGTTGCTGCCATTACTTAAAAGTCCAAGATCACAAAATTATGTAATTCTCTAAGTACCTCAACTTGCAACTTTTTTCCAAGGCATTTTATACAGTCCTTATATTCCAAAAGAAAAGATTGGAAATACAAACTTGAAAGGTACCAGAAGAGATCACATTGCATTGCTTAGGGATGGAAAACAGCTACCAGCCTGTGGCAGGGCACACCCAAGTCCCTGCCCCATCAGTCTTTCCTCTACAAGCATGGACTGGAAAAATCTTTGATTTCTTTCTTTTGCATTGGTTACAAATACTGATGACAGGTATTGGTCCACACAGACAGATTCCTCCTCATTCCCAGGACTTCTCTCTAGAGCCATTAACAAATGCAGGAAACAGGCCATTATTAATAAGACATTTCATAAGTTTTCTGCACTTTCCTTTATTATTATCTAGCTACCTTTAACTACAGATGTGGCTCTTACATTACCTGTAAAAAAGTTACATTAGGAAAATCATGAAGTCAACGTGACAGATGAGGAATATCAAATCTTGTCTGGTTGGTGGACCTGTTTGTTAGAATACAGTCTTTCATTACTGATTACTTCAGTCACTATCTCTCAGCCATTTTTTACCCCCCCACACATTAATTCTGATCTTAAATACATCTCTTGAAGGATCTCTGTGGCCTCTCATCTGCCTGAGGTGAGATGATCAGTCTATGGTGCTCTGCTTTGTCCCAGGTAAGCAGCATCATGGTGAGAGACCCTTCTCACAGGCAGCAACTCAAAATGCTCTTTGTAGCCTGGAGAGGCTGAGCTACTGCTATGTTCTGCACAGCTATTTGAAAATGGTCTCTTGACCTGAACTTTTCACTTTTCAGTTATTTAGGTTCCTGGAAGGGGTGAGGAAGGTGAGATAGGAGAAGGGATATTTCCATTAGGAACCAAAAGTCAGCTGAGCTTGGATATACAGCTGAGCAGAGACGAACACAGCTGTGCTGCTGCTGAGTCTCCCTGTGAGAGAAGACTGATGCTCCTTTGACTCTCTGCCTTTCCTGCTAGGTAGTCTAGGTAGGTTCTCACGTGATGCACCCACTTCTGGGGTTCCTTCCCCAGCTTCCTGGCTCCCCTCATACTCCTGCTGTGCACCCAGGACTCTGCTTGCACTTGTGGCTGCTGCAAGGCAACAGGGCTCACAGCTCCTGGTTCCCTCTTACAAAAGTATCTGGAAGCCTCTAGGAACCTGTTTGTGAAGCAGTCTCACAATCTGAACACACCTCAGTACCTGGGCTGGCTTTAGTTGCTTGATCAAGTGCTTGTTAAGTCTCTGACCCACCCTTGGGAAACACTGGACGCACTGTAAAGTGCACCTGTGTTTGCTGCTTGCAGCTTGCAGCTTGCTTTCTAGTGCATGTGATGCATGATTTTACAATTTGAATCTGTCTGCTTTTTCAATAGACCCTTCTCACGGCTATACTTGTGCAAATCTGGAGTAGCTCTTCTAATGTCACTTATATTGCCCTCAGTGTATACACTGGGATCAAAATTTATTCCACAAGGTTTTGCACTGGATCCAGTTACAAATGATGGAAATGCCGAATGCAAGAAAAAAAAAATCCATTAAACAAGAGAAGACTTCTACAAACAGAGGCCCTTTTAATGGGAAATAAGTGGAGTTCAAGATTATTTATTAGTAATGCTTTTAGATGTAGCTGAAGTTTTACTGCACTAGCAGTAAAGGGATTTAAACACAACATGCAAAATCATCATGAGCCCAAGAAAAAAATGCAACATATTAACAATAAATTAGATGGTTTAATGTGAGAAAGCTTAATAATGTTGGAATCCTTCCCTGTATACCTTTAAAAATCACACTGGATGACAAATCTCTGCCTACCTGCTGTGTGTGTGTATGGACATGAGGGACAGAATGGAAAATGTCCATGGGAACAGTGGGGATACCTGACACATGGGGATAACGAGGTTATAGAGAAGCAAAGCCTCAATCAAGAAGGAGAGATTGGGAGAAAACTTGAAAAATTTGGGTCATTTTTTTATGGGTCACCACAGTCCTGTGACCAGACTTATGCTGTCCAGATGACATAGAAGTCATTTTCTGAACTTAACGGCCAAGGGCTAAAAATCTCTCAGTATTCCTTCCAGCACCATGTAGCTTTATCTTTTCAGTCCCTTATCACTCTCTACAGATAACCAATGTTTTCCTCGCCAGTGTTCACAGATAGCTGTTTCCATGGTGGTTTTCCTTGCAGAGATCTTCTAAGAAATGTAAATGTAATATATAGAAATGCAATATTGCAGAAACAAAGCCAGACAGGACCATGGTTTTGTCGTGAGTTTGGTACAGACAACCTTTCACATTCCCACTAATCCCTTTTGGATGAGCTAGTTTCTAGCCAAATGCAGCCTGGTGAAACCCTCTGTGTTTGGTTTGGGTTTTTTTGGCTGTTGTGAAAACTTACACTTATCTGCCCAGCACCAACTCCTGTTTTGTCCAGTGTTCTTCCATCTAAAATTTGGAAGCCTATTTTCTTTACCCTGAAGGCTGTGACTGGAGCATCCTCCAAATGCTACAGTCTCAAGCTATCAACCAAGAAAAACTGAGCAGGCAGAAAAGCATCCAGGTACTCCACTGTCCCTGAGCTATGTCAAAATCAAAGCCATGCATGGAGTGTTTAGGCTGAGAAACCAACACATTATGAAGTAAAAAATGTTCCTCCCAGCAAAAGAACCTCATGCTGGAAGATCTATTCCACCTTCTAGATCTGAGATAAATATTATTCTCAGTATATACTCTACAGGATGAAATGTTTAAAATGTGCATTTTCAGAAAGTGTACAATTTGAAAGTTTTTCCATAATAAAACCAGAATTATGCAAAGACTTGTTACAAATCCAGGCAAAAAAATAAAGACCTTGATGATATTTAAATGCTTTTAATTTTAAACACAGACAGCAGGCACTCCTTGAGGGTCCTTCATATATATATATATGAGCTTTCAAATAAATGTGCTTTCTCATTTATTTACCCCATTTTTTTCTGCAAGTATAATGAGTTTGGAGAAGAAATATTTTGTTTTCCTGCTAAATTCCAGGAATCTCATTTTAATGGCATTTTTCTACTCAGCCAAATACACGTACTTGTGAGTGTGGCCTCAGTAATCTAATCAAGCCATCTAGCTATCTGACATGATGGATGGAAAGTAGAAATATTGTATTTACTTTCCCACTGAAGGGTAAGGGCCAAATTTTGTTCTCACTCACAGCACTGCACATCCAGTCTAATCCTTGTTATTTTCCTGGTTCTGTACTAGAGGGTGGAATTTAGCCCTTAGGGTTAACTAATGCCAAAGGCAAATCATTTGCTTTGCTAATGAACTGGTGAGCTTCCCTTCTTCACAGCTATACAAACAGCAATCACTTCATTACACTTTCAGATAGCTACATTTTCCTAGAGAAAGAAAATATAATTAAGCACTGTGATAGCAATCATGCCCTGGAATAGCTCAGTGCTTTTCATAAAATTACCTGTATCTGAAACACTTCTAATCAGATTATTCCATGACTCTGTGCTGTGCAGATAAGAGGCCTCCATCTAAGATCAGAGTTAAGTGAGAAAGTTTCCTAACAAAGACTACTCTGTATCTGAAAGTCATATATATACATATGTGTATATATATGCAGCTTCTGATACATATATAAAAGACTACTTCTGAGTATCATTTATCAAAACAAATTTAGCTGAAATATTTGTTCCGGATACTTAAATTTTTCTGCTCTTTCACCTTTGCTATATATATTAGTTTTCTGCTGAAAGATATGTACACATGCAAACAACAACAACAACAACAACAACAACAACAACAAAAAAAAAAAAAAAAAAAAAAAAAAAAAGGTGGACCAGTTTCAAATCTCTTGATGCAACATATCCTTACTCTTTTGGGCAAGATATATCCCGGTACACTCAGTTAAATCCAAGGTAAAGCTATTTTCAAATACGTTTTTGAGATGCAGTATTTGGTAGATCACTTTTAGACACACAAGGCAGTTTTTCTGAATTTCACTGAAGTCTGAGGTTGCTCACCACACATGTCATTAAAATCTTAATAATATTTATGGCCAAATACCAGCAAGCGCTCCACGCACCAAATCCCTTTTGGGAGGCTTCTTAAAGCTTAAGCGTCTAATCATTATGAACTCCTGAGCCACTGAAAACCTTCACACTTCCCTGGCCAGCGATGACTGCTTCCCAGTGCTCTGTGAAATAAACCTATTTCTCACCAAGTGAGTTTTTCAGAGGAGTTTTGATATCGTCTAATGAGAGAATTGTTAGCTAAGAGGAGATACTTCTTTCTATATGGAAAAATGTTAAAAATTGATTTTAATATTTCAAGTGAAAATCTCCAAAATGAAACATTTCAAAAGTACTGAAACTCCTAGTGTAATTATACCCATTCAGAGAATGATTTTTTTTTAAGTATCTCTTCAGAACGCCTTTAAAACAAAACAAAACCCAAGCACAAACATATCAGAATTATTTTAATTCTTAAAAGAAATCAAAAGTAAAATTACATGTTCTGAATCCTTTCACATACAACATGCTTAATCAATCCCAAATTTGTCCTTTTGGGTTTTTTCTTCATTTTAGAATAGAAATGTTTTTGACATCCCGTGCCGAATTTCCCCTAAGACACAAAAGCCAGACCCTAACTCATTCACAGACTTAAACTGAACAGTGTATGGTTTCTAATGAATGAAATCTAGCTTTTGGCACTGAATCAGTGGGAATACTCCAGTGACACACTGTAATACTAGAAGTTACTTCCTTAAGCTTCTTGGGTTTTTTCCTCTGCTAGTACTAAGGTATATTCCTCAAAGAAAACTTCCAGTAGAACACACCTTTAGCTAATCTCATGTGTGTGTAAGCAGAAAACTACCACAGATTCTTCATGAAAAAACCCTCATTTGACTGCCTGGCATGACTGCAGACTGGGATTCACCCCCTCAGATAGAGAGTGAAAAAAATTCTCCCGGAGATGGAAGTGCAGCTTTGCAAGGCTTTGATGCTGCTCGATGAAACCTTGCACAGCACAGCCCCGTACCAGCAGCACCCACAACAAAGCACAGATGGAGAGGGCTCTGGGAGCCCAGCAGTGCTCCTCAGCTCTGAATGTAGCCTCTGTGTGGCAGTCAACCTCTAAGTACATGCTCACCTCAGAGTGGTCTCTGAAGATAATATGCTAACAAATATTAAGTGTTAACCATCTCCACCTCAAGCCTTTAGCGGTGCCCAAGGTGCTGAGTCTTATTTCTGTCAGGAACCAAGAAACTCAGCGAAACAGTGCTGCTGTGATTTACACTTTTTCTGCAATTTGCCCATTTGCAAAGAATAGAAAAATCACCTTTTGTTGAACATGGCAGCACAGCTCTCTTCTCAGAGCCCTGGTCCCTTTCCAGGCAGCCCTGTTCATACCCCGCTGTCTTTTTAGCTGTTCTCCAGGCCACGACCCAAAACTTAGGTGTTGAGATATATCTTTGTGTCATTCTCTCTCAGGTTCTCTCATTCATTCTCTGCTCACATGTGTTACATCCACGTGGTGAAAAGGGCCAGAGGATTTAACCACCTTAGTCTAAAATATGCGCTTCAAACAGCACAGCAACACTGGGTAAGGATGAAGAACAATTCACAGCATTTGCTTACTTCCATACAATAAAGGTGACAATCTGGTATAGAGACAGGAATCCTGTCTCCAGAGTATATCAGTACGATTCTTCAGAAGAGCTTTTATTGCCCAGTGTAGCCTGATGACTGGGCCTCTAGTGAAGGTACCAACGTGTGTTAAGTTACACAGATGGTTACACTCCTGTTCACGTGGCACCACCAAACTAAACCTTGGCAGTGAAGTATGCTGTCTCCTTCTAGAGCTCTGTGTGATAACCTCCATTTCACAAGGGCTGCCTGCAGAGCTCAGCTTATGGGCCAGGATGATGCACTCACACGTGTTTGTCCTCAATGCTGATTTCTCATTTAGTAGCATCATACTACACATGCTGGCTTTGATCCAGCAAAGTACTTAACCACATGCCTAGCCTTAAGTAGACAAGTGAATTGCTTGCATTACAATTTCAGGGTAAGCATATGTCTTAGTGTTTTGCTGAATTAAAGTCACAGGCAATATTTAGGAGATTTTTATATTTGCTCTCTGCTCTACCCACTCTAACCCCTGCTTCAGATGCTGGCATATGTTCATCTGTTCTAGATGCCTGAAGCTTACAGGAAGACCTTGAAAGGGCTGCATTTGCCCAATGGACTCATGAATGACCGGGTTATTTATTTCCTGGAAATGATCTCCTGGAGGTGAAAGCAGAAAGGTCAGGTGTGGATATGAATTTTTCAAGCTAGGTCTGTTGCCCTTGCAGAGTTTATGCCTCCTGATTGGCCCCACTCTCAAGATGAGACACATTTTCCAAGCTTAAATAGTAAAATGATTCTCTGAAAAGAAATTCCTCTGCCTAATGACCTTCTTGCAACTACCATACCTAGAGCAATAGACATATCCTGTCTGCCTTCAGCAGAAAGATCCTGGTGACCTTCTTTTTATGGTGTGGCTGAGAGTAGGACAGAACTGTAATTGCATTTCCATATTCCTGACAGCTTCCAGATTTTACATTGCAAAATCTTTTTTAGTCATAATTTGTTTTATCTTCACTTCATCCTTGGGAAAGCAAAGCTGCTTGGCTCTATGCTTGGGTTAATATCACTCTTTTCTTAGCAGACCCGCCCACACAAAGTCTGTTGTAAATTGCACCCTCATGAACAGCGCTTGGCTGAGGGGATCTAAAGACCAAAATCCTCTGTACACCAGGAGGGGTCTGTTGCAAGTAACAAAATGGGATTTTCCATCTACCTCCAGGTATTCTCAGCCCCTGCCAAGAGGCATCTCAAGACTCCCTCTGGGAATGTGAGAGCAATTAAATACCCATTCTTTGCTCCCTGGGAGCACTTCCCAGCAAAGACTGGCCAAAGAAATGCAACATGCCAGCCATGCTCCTCCCTAGAAGGGCAGTGGAAAGTTTCACATCTTGACAGTGGCTGACTGAGAGCCAAGCTCTGAATAAATCCAGCTAAGAGATAGAAACTCTACGCAACCCTAGCATGAGATCTCACAGATTAAGTCCAGCTGGTATTAGTCCTCCATCTGTGTGTCCGTATCAGCAGTGTAAGTACTACTGTACTCCTGAGCATTAGGATTTTGCCTTCCTACCTTTTCACAAGCAGCGCAGTATCTCTGTTCTCAAGCTGGATAATGGACTCTCCATCACTTCTGTCTGCCTGGTAATTCTCTTCTGCCTGGAGGTGAGGGATAATTTTCTACAAAGCACACTTGGTGCTTAGGCCTTTCTCTTGTTGCCAACAGCAGGAAAGCCAAAGAAGAAAATTATTGCATTGTTACCTCTCAATATGAAATCAATCACAGGGCCATCAGCTTTTTTTCTCTACGGCATCTAAAACCCTTAATACAGACACCTCTTCCATAGATGTTTGTCAAATTGTTCCTCATCTGCATCAAAATCCCAGTCCCTCAGTCCCTCACACACAAAGTGTTACAAAAACTCCTGGATTAATTTTAAAGGAAGACTTCTCAAAGGAAAAAAAAAATAGCTTTCTACACAAACCAACTACCTAAGTATTTTTCCATATATGGAGGGATATGTGTACGTCTAGTGGACTATGAAGAAATCAGGACTGTTTTCAGATGCACCTAAACTGATTACAAGCTTAAGTGTATAGAAGCTCTGCAGCCTTGAGATTTGAGTGCAATAGTGCAATACCTGGAGACACAGTTGGCACCTGCTAGATGATGGACTGCATCTAGCACCTAGATGATGCAGGCACCATACACGGTTTTAAAGTCCAGGAGGTACAAACCTACCCAAGATCTTGTGAAAAATCTTGAATCTATTTCCCCACTTCAAGTGCCACTGGAATGGCATAACCATCATACAGTCGATGGAATGTCGATAACCATCATACAGTTAAATACAAGTCATGGATATGTGAATGGGATCTTCTGAGAATATTCCATCTTCCCAAGAAAAGAAAAGATTTGTGTAATCCATATGATCTCTTGAATGAAAGGAGCTCTCCTAAGGAAATACTATTCTGGTTCAATTCCAGGACAACATGAGCAAAAGCATCATGGAACTGTCTTTACATATCTTTCTTTGTATAGTGTGCTGTGTGGGACTGCAGATTGATATAGATGTAGATGATGATGTAGATGTAGATGATGTAGATGTAGATGATATAGATACAGATGTAGATTATATAGATATAGATGATACATATATATGGACGTCTATGTCTGTATGAATGTAAATGGATGAGAAGATTTCACAGCAGGTCTGTCTAGATTAAATCTTTCTCTTCCAGGAACCATTTGGATCTTATCTATTGATTAAATGAAGACAAAAGTGATTGCAGAATTTGAATAGAAGAGGTATTCAGTCCTTAGGAAAAAAAAAAAACAACCAAAACAAAACCACAAACAAACAAAAACAAAAGAACAACAAAAAAACTCCAAACACAAGACATTTAATATGATTTACTAGGTGACTCAGAGATGACAGTGAACAGACAAAAAATAATTATATTAATTATATTATCATAGGCCACAGCTGAGAGACAATAACCAGAAGCCAGAAAGGGGCCACACACAGCCTTGCAGAGCTGCTACACCTCTCCTGGAGATGGAGAGGGCTCCAGAGCAACCACACTGCCTGTGAAAAGTTTGCTTTAAGTGCTGATACTCATTTGCTTTGTTTACAGTCAACATAAAAATTAAATGAGGTGCAGCAGCAAGGCATCATAAAAATACCAGTGCCGAGCCTCCTAATCTTTCTCCGAAGCAGGCATCTGGATTAGCACATGTCTCTGCAGAGTGCAAAGCCATGCTGCTCTTGCATGGGGACTGGATAACCCCAGTACCACTGGCTAGTGATCAGGAATGATCCGGGAATGATTAGAAAACATCTGCTCCCCTGTCATATCCTGCACTATCTGCATACCATCTGGTTTGGATGGACCTAACTTTTACTACAAATGTCTTGTGAATTGGTCCCTTTGGCAGTCAGCTTGGTCTGAAAAGTATATGACAAGCGATGGGGGGGGGAAATGGATGAATAAATCTGCTGTGGTGATAGCATTCTGTATCACTAGCACTTTTTAAACCCTTTGGAGGTAAAATATTCCTTTGCTGAGTGCCTTACTGAATGAAATAATTTTGTCTGCTTGTAAAATCAAGATTTATTTACCTCAAATAATACAAGAGATTATTCTTCATTGGGCCTATAAACTGGATCATTCTTTTGGCAGCAGCTGCTCCTGAGTTATTAATGTCATTGGTAACATAAGAAAATAAATAAATAGATATGTCTTCAACAAGGTTGGGAGAGCCTTGTTGAAGACAAGACCTTGTTGTAATCTTGTCTCCTGAAGTCCAGAATTTAGACTCCATTTTTTTCAGTGTCCAGTGTGAAACAGTTCTGCTAGCCCAGTCCCAGAGGATGCCTGGTGCAGCCAAGCTAGCCAGGATGCTCATCCTGCTATTTGCAAATCCAGGGGCTCTAATTTGTGAAAGCAAGAGCCAAGGACTCCTCAAACCCAGCCGTTGGGTCAAGACTGTGGGAAGTGGGGTTGGGTTGGCAGCACCACAAAGCAGTTAGAGGTAGAGACAGAGGAGCAAGCAGGAGGCAAAGAAGGGAAGTTAGACTGATGAATTTGCAGTCCCACACCCTGGGGTGAGCTGGGTGGCCATGCCTATAGAGGCTCTACGAATGGTGTGGGGAAAGCCTACCAGAGATCAGGGAGTGGGAGGGCTGAAGTGTTTTCCCAGCATAGCAGCACATCTGCTGTGAGAGTTTTAGCAGCGAGCTGTGCATCAGATCTAATCCCTTTAGCCCTCTTCCTTTCCCTACCCTCTCCAAAAGCATGGGTTTGAAAATCACAGACCCTGCATTGACCAAATACTTTCCTGCCTTCATTGTTTCCAACTAGCTGGGCATAAACATAGATATAAACTTTCAGATTTCAGATTTTTATTCTGAAGTTATCTGCTGGGCAAATACACTGTTCCTTGCCATCAACCAAGGAGAATATGATTCATCTCCTTCGGAAGGTTACTGCTCTTCTGGTTGCAGCCTTCCCTTGGGAGGTCTGGGCTGAGATAGGAGTTGGGTATAACCTGATCTCAGCCTGAGCTGATTTATGAAGAAATCATAAAAGAAAAGTTATACTATGTCTTGAGTAGTGTCTTTGTCTTAGGTTTTTCTGTTTGTAATCAAGACCAACAATATAGGGAGGCTGAAATACACACTTTTTCTAGCCAGGCAAAAAGACAAGATTAATTGGAATTTTCCATCTTAAACCTCATATTCAACCCAAACCAAACCAAGACTGTCCTATTTGATAAATGTTAAACAAAAAATTAACTCTTTTGGGAAAGTGAACAAGGAATGTGGCCACATTTTCAAATTTCCCCATGCATTTTTAAATTGCAAACTTCTTCTCAGTTGAATAAAACTTCTGAATAATTTTGTTTGCTCTGTGAACTTCAAATTGCTGGATTGACCAGGCTCACCAAAAATCCATTAGACTCTAGCAGCCATTCAGAAGCATCTAGGTCCTCCAGCTGCTTCTGCATTTCTCTCACAAATGTCACCATCTCACACACACACTTCACAATACTATCACGAAGTGAAATGCAAGAGACCTACTTCAGTGGCTTACAAGAAGTGATTATCCCAGGCTATCTATGCTCTATAGAAGTCAGACTTCCTTGGCTCCCTATCTCTCCAGCTGGACTGGAAGTCAGGCTGCCTCTGGCTAGCCCCTTCAAGCAGCAGCCTCTGAGTGCAAGCAGCAGCCCCAGCTGCCTGTGCTCTCATACACACAAATTTTCCTGAATCAACTTTGCTTCTCTCTGTGTTATCAGAAAACAGGAATGTTTGTGATTATGTCTGGTGAAAACTAGTGTTGGGGGAATAGTAAGGAGTAGGCAGTCTGGGTTTATTGCAGATAAGCATGAGGAATTGTACTGATTAACCAATGTTTATCCAAGTTATTCCAACTTCTACAGTGAGCACAACAAAGCTGCAAATCTTTCAACCCCCAAATTTCTCCAGAGGTTTATTACTGGTCTGGAAATGCTGCAAAAGGAACCCAGTTTTGGCTAAAACCAAAAATCCACATTAAAATATTCTTCATCTTTCTATAAAACTCAGACTCCACAATTCATAGGATCTGGATGCTGGTTGAAGGACCCCAGTGTGCTAACACTAGCTTTTTTAGTGTGAATAGGGAAAGCAGCAATAGATATCGAGGAAATACAGAGGGAGAAGACAAAAAAAATAGTATTTTGAGCCTTAGCTGACTTGTAGGAGTAAATCCAGAAGAGAAGACCCTGAAGCTTGCCAATTGTCTGAGACATCTGGGCCAATATGTTTACTCCAGTTACACTCAGAAGCAGGTGATCTTAAGGAAAAGAGAAATTGCCCACTGGGAAAGTTTCTTATTCATTTTCTTTATTAATAATTGTCTGTCAATATATTTTATAGCTCTTCCAAACTATTGTTTTTGAAACTGCATTAATATATTTGTAAATATTACATTGGTTTTGAGGAACATCCTCTTTTACTCTGAACTTCTATCTCCAGGCATCACAAGCCTCATATTTATTTGCAATATGAGAACAAGCCTTTTCTAGTTACATTCAAATGTTATGACTCAACTTCACAGAGTATCTGTGAACATCCATGATATTCCTGTGCAAGGAAACACAGCAAGAGAAGCTCTGTGATGATCTGGTTTCTATACAGCCCTGACAGTCCTGTCTACTTCCAAAATGTCCCTAGGTTTTTTTATCTTGCTGGAAAGTGAGTCTCACTGTTTTCAGTATCTTCTTGCCCAACATGCTTTCCTAGGCTATAATCTCTCTTCCTGCCTTCTAATCACACTTCTGATTCCAGAGCTTCCTTTTGGGATAGGGTCCCCACTGATACATGCAATAGCTTTAAGCCATTGACTGGATTATTCCCATCCTATCAACAGTCCTGAAAGGAGCAATCTAACAGGTTGTGCAAATCAAGCAGTCCATTCTTGGCACTGTGTCGGTACTATCTGCCTGATAGTTTTCCTTTCACCATAAAAATACACTTTGGCCTAAAGCTTTTCTGCTGTAACTACATGAGATAGGAGTGTGAAGCCACTGTAGTAGAATGTCTGGCACTGATAAAATTAGAAATTAAAAGTGTGCTTTCCCTTTTCACAGCCTTGCTCCATTCAGAAATGCTTTGAAGCACTTGGAGGAGGCCTCAGACACTGGGACTCTATGATGGGCACACATTTATTGTAGCAAGGGTAACTCATTTTAAGGCCACCTTTGGTCAGGAATGTGGTTTTTTTTCACCTATGGATGTGAAGTGCAACCTTCCATGTGTCTGAGGTTATGTCAAAATAAAAATTCTCACTTTGGCACAGTGTATCCCCCAGCTGTCCACTGAAATGAATGATCCAGCTCAAAGGTGCATTCTACAAGGAAAATGATGTACAGAAATTGCATGAGATGTCTCCTACTACAATGTTCTCTTAAAGAGGCACAGTTGTGTGTAGACAAACTCTATCCTAATAAACTTGTGTTTTGTCTCTGTGTTTGGGAAAGAAATTATGGGCAGAGTGAGTGGTTGCATGATATTTGCTGTTTAAACTGGATTTTGACTTTGGGCAAAGATGAACATGAGTTTTCTTCTCCCCTGAATCATCCCTCCTCTTTATTTCTCTTTTATTTGACTGCTCTAGAGTTGGGATTTGGGATTTTTTTTAAATTTTTTTTAATGAAATACAAAAGCTGAATTTTTTTATTTAGAAGAATTTTTAAACAGTTCACTCATTTTCTGTTTCCCTTTCAATGAATATTCTTGAAAAGCAAAAGAGGAGAAGACTGCAATTTTTTTTTTTTTTTACAAAACCAGCTGATGTTTTTGTGAAACACAATTGACTTTTTGCTCCAGATCTAACGGAATATTTCAAAGACACCAGAAGGAGCAGAGATGGGGGAGCTCTGAAATCTTTTCTAATCATTCACCAAAGAAATAAGCAGGTCCCGGATGGTATAAATCCTACACCATCTCTGTACAAGTTATTGCTGACCTGAAGCACATCAAACATGGGGAATAGGAGTGGGAATGCACAGACTCACCTTGCCAAAACTGAGTGGTCTCACTTGCAAAGCACTGCATAACTTAACCCCTGCTCCCTGGGGTAACCTGCAAGAAATATGTGAATAAGTAAAGTAAAATCATTTACAGAGGAAGAAGGAATAATTTTAAACCCAAGGAGACTTTTTCGGTAAGGAAAAATAGCATTTCTAGACTGGGAACTGACATACTGAAATCGGGTAAAAAAAAAAAGAGATTAGAGACTGGAAGTAGCATTTGTGCCTGGCCTTGGCTGTAGCTTTTGCTGAGGGTGGTGAACCCCCTCTCAGGGCTGTTCCCAGCTGTCTGGAAAGGTAGGTGAGACACATGCTGAGGGCAGAGGTCTTCCTGCTGCAGGCAACAGACTCCTTTCAGGTGGCATTCAGAGCCAGGGGTCCCTGCACGGGCAGCTGGAGGGGTACAGAGTCAACATGCCAAACAAGAGAAGGGGGTTGCAGGGCATCTACACTCATTCACTATTATCTTCCTCTAGCTCTGCTGGATAGAGAGGAAGACTGCCTTTGGGCACTGGGGGGACAGCAACTGCTTTAAAGTCCTGGTTAAAGGTAACTGTGTCACCACCTGCTTGATTTCCCCAGGGTGTAAAATGATATAGAATGAGCACAGATTGTTTCCATCTGCTGGGGCTGCGGGGAGCAGGAGGCCTTTGTGTTTTATTTACAAGCCTGTGTACTGGAGGGGAACCAAGTGGCTGGAGAAGTTCTCCACGAATGACCATGTTGCATTGAGTTATGGCTTGTTCCCAGACAGTTTCATGTCCATTCTCACAAAGAGGCTGGTGATTTTGCTTGAAAAGCTTTTCCTGTAAGAAAACATGGTTTCAAGTGAAAGCAACATTTGCACATTTGCAGGGAAGCAAGAGGGACCTGGCCATCACAACAGATGTTTTTCAGTATTCCAGGGAGATGAAATGAAGCAAAAAGAAAACTTGCCTCCACTGGAGCTTTGGAGCAAAATAAAGTTGCTTTGTTTCAAAACATTCATTAGAGATGGAAAAAGATGCTCTCATCAAGTGTGCCCTTTTTTTTTTTTAATCTTTGTTGAGAGTGTCTCAAAAAATGCTGTTTCCATATCCTTAATTCAATTCTCTTTAAATTCTGTGCCTTCGAAATGCTTTAGTAATTTGGTCTGCTGGTTTTATTCAAACAGGAAGCAAACCGTAAAGCAATTGTGTTTCCCACAACAGAACTAGTCTTCTTCTTGGCCACCATCAGCAGGACATGGAGGTGGGTGGCCCAGGCCAAGACAGTGGCTCTAAAAAGATCTTCCACCTCACACTCTGCCAAGGTGCAGCTCCTAGCCCTCAAACAGAAAGATAGGAAACACACTTTGCATTTCCTTTTGAGCGTTCACGACAGCCCAGCTCCAAAATATTCATGATGCTTAGCTCTGGCTCCTTTCAACAATAGGAACTGAACTAAACCTCAAGCCCAGGTTCAGTTCTAGCCTTCATTTCAGATTTCTTTGGAGCTGGAAATTAGGTATCGACCTGAATCTAATTTGCAGCTCCCACTTGCTTCATCAGAAATGCCTGCACATTCCCAAAGCCCCAAGGCAGTCCTCTTCTTTCTGGTGCCAGTTGGGAAATCAAACTCAGATTCAGTCCTTGTCAAAGCTTGATGAATGGGCTTGCCATGAAAAACACAGAAAAGTGAAGGATCTAGGATCATAGAAGCTGACAAGCTGAAAGGAGCGAATGTCTGGAGGATGTGGGAAGGGTTCCTGGTAAGAAGACCTTCATTCCCAGATGAAGAGAAAAAAAAATATTGGAACAAGTGATGGAGAGGGGAGCAGCTGATGGCCACTGGAGGAAAGGAGACACTGCTGTCTCTTTGCAAGGGAGTCCAGCCCAACCTCAGTGGTACAAGAACCACTTCCTATGGGATAACTGCTTGTGGGAGGTGAGGGAGAGATCACTGTGCATGCTGAAAGTGATCTACCTGGTGGCACAAAGTAACTCCCATCTTTGCTTCTGCCCTCTTGCGAACATATAATGAAGCCTGGACGCTCATTGCACAGCTTCACAGGGCAGGATAGCAGTCTTCTTTTGCTGGGCACTGTGGTACAGTCACATTAATGTCTGTTTACACTGCCTGCTGTGATGCTGATAACAAGTGCTGCCAAAGACACCGGGCACCAGACTGGATTGCCTGTGTACCTTAGTGGTACAAACCTTCCTGTGTGGGAACATCTGCCCTTGAGCTATGCACAGGCCAGTTAAACGGGACCAGTGTGGGAGAAGAGGTGAGGAAGGAGAAAGCAGTTGGACTCTAGGTGCCATCCATGTCCATCTTCATCTCCATCTGCATCTACATCTCAATCATCTCCATCTTCATCTCCATCCCCATCATTTCCATCTCCATCCCCATCATCTTCATCACCTGCTTCAGGGAAGAGTGCAGCCTTTAATGCCCTCTTAATACAAAGGCTTGAAAAGATGGAGTGGAGAAAAGGAGAACACAAAGTGTAAAGGACTGGTATTTGTTGCTGCTTGACCTGGTTTTGCTGGTTGGTTGGTTTGGATGTCTGTCCTGTGCTGTGGAAATGTCTGTGGTGGCAGGTTGATGATGCAGTGGTCTGTGGTTGCTCTTCAAACCATTCATGAGAAGGAAGTCACTCTCATCCAAATCAGTGTTATCACTGGGGTTAAAACCCAAACCATTTGTACCTCCCAGCCTCTGTGGCCCATTTCACTTCTGACACTGGGTTATCCAAAGGTATATCCTCAGAGAAGCCTTGTAATTAGCCTACAGCCTGCTGCCTGTGCTTCTCTTACCCCAAACCCTTTCCCATTAAACACCAGTAGGAAACCAGTTGCTGGTAGCAGTTTCCAGCACATTATTTTGCTGGCACTCCAAGAATATTGGCCAACCACCAGAACTGGTTGCTAAAGAAACTGTGGTTTGTTTTCACCTGATCCTTCCACAACCAAACTAAAATGAGAAAATGATTGCTTTGAAAGAAGCAAACAATGAAAACATATGTAGAGCTGGAAGCGCTAACTCTGTCAAGTTGTCTGCCTCTTGCAAATTGGTGCAGCTCAGTTTTGAAAGCTTTTATAGAAATCCAATTATGTGTTGGTTGTGGAATTTTTATTGATAACTTTGGAGAGCAATGCAAACTGGGGGGGGGGGGGGGGGATGGGGGGGGG